>CAUYRH010090498.1:0-10334 GCA_963574655.1 Perodicticus potto
ACCAAAGGTGGTGGGTTCAAACCCAGCCTCGGCCAAACTGGCTGGGTGTTGTGGCAGGCGCCTGTAGTCCCAGCTACTAGGAAGGCTGAGGCAAGAGAATCACCTAAGCCCAGGAGTTGGAGGTTGCTGTGAGCTGTGTGATGCCACGGCACTGTACCGAGGGCGATAAAGTGGGACTCTGTCTCTACAAAAAAAAAAAAGAAAAGAAAAGAAAAGAAAAAAAGAAAGTCACCATACTTAAAAAATGAATTTTCCTGTATTTATAATAAAAAAATGTAGCCATCCTATTAATGACAAAACCTGACTCTCTATCATGAGTAACATTTTTTTTTTTCTGTTATAAGAGTAAGAGTCTGCTGAGTGGAGTAATAATCATTGAAGAAAACCCAGGTATGTACAACATCATTTCTAGATTTAGAAAAATTTGCCATTGGGACTTCTATATTGTTGCTCTTCATTCTCTCCTTTTCTTTTTACCTCCATTTCTCTGCCAAAGATGTACCACATTCCTAACCTCTAATGATGGATGAGAAAAAAAAAAACTTGATTTCATTCTACTTAAATTTTCTGAAATGGCATGGAATGAAATTTGTATCAGAACAAATTTTAATTATGCCTGGTGGGCTGTTTCTGACTTGTGCCTTTGATTTTTCCATTTATAGGACAAGGAAGACCACCTGAAAGAGAAGAAATATAGATGCCCCAGAGAGGTCATCCAACTGTAGGTGCCCATGAGCTTACACTATCACACTGTTGTTTTTAAATCTTAGCCATGGTGAAGGTCAGCTTTAACTGCACCATAGTATGGAGAACTAAAGGCATAAAGGCTTAGAGACCTCTAATTTTCAGAAAGTTTGTACTAAATGCTGATGTGAGATCAAGTAACTGCACTGGAGAGTCACCCAAAGGTGTTTTAGTGCAGATAGATCTTCATTTCACATGTTCATTCTTAGAAGGAGGATTTGATGCTGAGATCAGTTATTACTATTATCCTTCCTCCTGAGATGTGAGTGTGTGCCTACAATAGAATTCACATTCTTTCTTATCTTAACTAACTCTAACTTTCCTGGAGGTGTAGGAGGGACCTAAGACTTTGGAATACAAAGACAACCTCCTTCAAGAAAGAGTACCTAAATCCTAAGACAATGGTTCCCAGCATAGACTACATATTGGGATGCGTAAAGAGAGTTTTTAACACCTATGAAGGGCTATGTCTCAGTCTGGACCTGTTAAAGCAGATCACCTAGCAATGAAGCTTTAAAACTTTAAGCTTCTCAAAAAATTTTAACATGCACCAATTTAGGAAGCTACATTGGAGGTATAACAATACAACTATGGTTTAGGTATATAGTTAAAAAATAAAAATAAATCCAGAATAAATTGGCCACAGAGTTAGGTTTGACTCCTATCTGGTTAAGTGCCCTTTCCCATTCCAATAAAAATTATTTCCAATATATTTAAAAGAAGATACAAAGTAAACAACTATTTAGAAAATTACAACCCCAAAAAAGGCATGCGTATATGATTTCAGTAAGGAAGGGCAATAGAATTCAAAATAAAACCCCAAGGAGAGGAAATCACCAGGGTCAGTGAAAGTTTGTAGCCAGGGGAGATTATGTCACATGTTTACATTATTATTTAATTGTATGTTAAACAAGATTTGTAAAATGAACTACAAATCCAAATACCCCCAAAGAGGCAGACTGCTAAAAACTTTCATCTCAGGTTGACACAGATTAGAAATTTGAAAGCTCACTTCTCCTTTTACCACGTAAAAATAGAAAAGGAAAAATAAAATGCTGATTTGAGTCTTTAATGAAAGGTAACTGTGCAGTTATTGGAAACACACTTTCAGGGCAGAAGCGGATCCTGTTACAGCACAGAGCTAGGCCTGCATCTTCCTACCTTTAGGAACGGATGGTGAGATTTCTGTTCACTTGCATCTGGTTTTCATTTGAAAAATCCCATCTGTGCTGAGCCTGAAAGAATTGTAAAAACACTAACGTTACAAGCATTTAAGTAAGGTGAACAGAATTTCCTGGGTTTACTTTGCTAAAATTATGTTTAAAGAAGATTGAGGTGATGTAGGCTATGCAACCACTATAATATACCTGCTACAACTAATTATGTGTCTGAGATGAGATACAAAGCAAAACTTCAGCCCTGGAGGGGAGGGGAAAAATATCCTGCCAGCATTGTGCTCTTAGAACTTAGACTAAGTATGGACACTTTCAAAAGTGAATGTATTACACTTAAACTAATTATGCAAAACTTTGGATAATAGCAAATTAATCTGCCATTTTATATTATAATCCAAACACTTTTTGCTACACACATAAGAGATGGAAATAATGGAGGAAAGAATGTTTCCATACGTCAAAGAAACTAAAAATAAATAAAATAAACCAGAAAGTTCCTCTTCTATATATTGCTCACAAAGGATCAGGTTTGCTCTGAGAAAACAATATGCGACTTGGCTACTCTGGCATCAGCAAATGAAGTGTATCTAGAAGAGAAAAGGAGATATGAAAGAAGTGGAAATGTCAATAAATTCGATGTGAATGTTTTAAAAGATACCATGGGACTAGACATTATAGAAGTTAAGTTGACCATTTGGGTCAAACATGACTTCTAGGCAGGTAGTGCACCTATTACATGCTCAATCCCATCTCAGATGAAACATCTATATTAATGACAATAATTCAGGCCAGATATATGAATAGATTATTTAGCTTTATCTGAGGTGAACCCACTTTGGGGTTCAAAGAAGGTGCCACACAACCATCTGGCCTTTGTCCAGCTTTGGCTGGTCATACAGAGTGTTTCGATGAAGTGAAAACCAGCTCCTGATCCAAGAGACAGTCTCTATGTTTTGGTGATTTTAACTCAACTATTCTAAATCCTTTGTAAGCTTTGCACCTATAAATGATTGCTACCGTATGCTTCTGTAAAAGTGCAAGCCCATTCAAAAGCAACAGAGGACAAACTTAATCTCTTAGTCTTGCCCAGTGTAGAATTTACCAAAATTCCTCACTTCATTTCTCATTCAATCATTGCTTGTGTGAATAATTGTTCCAGAAATTAAAAACAAAACGGGAACACCAAAAGTATAGCACTATAAGCATTAAATCAGGGACTTCTGCTAATTGAGGATCTATCTATCAAGATCTTTATGGTTGTATTTATGATTTAAAGATGAGATTATTATTAAAAGTTTCCTTCTATGAGTACTTTTTACTTAATGGTCAAAACTCAGTTGTGTCAGAGATTGCAGGTAACTGCTCTGACCCCCTTCCTCTAAAAAACTCAGATATCATATTTCTCCATTAATCTTTCATAATGAAATGTGCAGTCCAAATAAAACTTAACTTTATGATTACTTTATGGTCTGCTTCTTCTCCAGCATTGTAAGGTCCTAGAGGGCAGAGGTGATAGTTCATATGATTCACCACAAGTAAGCACCAATAAATATTTAAATTGCATTGATTAGGCAGATGTATAATTTAATATACTTATTTGCAAGAGCCTTGATATCCTCACATATACAAAGGAATGTTTAAAAATGTCATTCTTTCTGGTATCTTATATATATGAATTATTTAAAGTTGAATATTAATTTTTTTCAAATATACCATATTTTAGAGAAGTTTAGGTTGATATTAAACTAAAGCTGAAAGTATAGAGAACTCTACTATATCCCCTCTCCCTGCCACAGGCACAGTCTCCTTCACTAATGACATCCCCTATCAGAGTAGTGTATTTGGTGTGTTTTTTACAATTCATGAATGCATTCAAATTCCACAGTTTACCTTAGGGATCATTCTGCATGTTGTATATTTTACCAGTTTTGAAAATTGCGTAATCACTTGTATCTGCCATAACAATATCATACAGAATACTTTCATTGACCTGAAAATGTTCTGTGCTCCATCTATTCATCCTACACTCCCTTTGATTATTGATAACCATTAATTATTTTATTGTCTCCATAGTTTCAGCTTTTTTCAGAATGCCCACACATGGACTCATACAGTAAGTGGTCATTGCAGATTGACGTTTTTTCACTTAGTAATATGCACTTAACTTCCTTCCATGTCTTTAGATGGCTTGATAGCTCATTTCTTCTTAACGTTAAGTCATATTCATTATCTGGATGCATCACTATTTATCCATTCACCTCTTAAAGGACATCTTGTTTGCGTCCAAGTTTGGACAATTATGAATAAAGATTACATAAACATCTATTTTCAGGGTTTTGTATCAACATAAGTTTTCAGCTCATTTGCGTAAATGTTGAGTTATATGACTACTGGATCATGTAGTAAAAGCATGTTTAATTTTGTAAGAAATTGCTCTACTGTCTTCCAAAATGGGCATACCATTTTGCATTCCCACCAACCATAAATGAGAGCTCCTGTTGATCCACATCTTTGTCAGAACTTGGTACTGTCAGTGTTTGGGGGTTGGCCATTCTAATATGTGTATAGTGTTCCTATTGACTGTTATTTCCATTTTCAATTTCCTAATGACATAGGATGTTGAGAACTCTTTGATGTGCTTAATTTACTATCCATATATCACCACGATGAGGTATCTGTTCAGGTCTATTGCTCATTTTTTAACTCTGCTTATTTTCTTATCATTGAGGCTTTTTTTTTTTTTTAATTTGGAGGATTTACCCGAAAGCTTTTCAAAATATCTACAAAATATTTAGTTAATACACTGCTCAAACACAGCCTCAGACCCATTGACTGGTAGCTCTCACATTTAATTTTCAGTTTAAATATTTCCAAACTGTGCCTATTATCTCATCTAACATCACATTTTATTGCCAGATAATGTTTAAACAGCAGTCAGACTGAATATAGATTCTACTGATGAGAATCCTGCGCTGAAAACACTGGAGAAAGCAAGACTTTCATAAAAATAAATGAACAGAGAACAGACCAATAAAAAATTGTTTAACACACTTTCCTAAAAGTTAAATAAAAAGTAATATGCATTTAATTTGAAGAGTCAAACAAAAAAAATGTGAAAGAAAATCTAGCGTCACTAAAACCGCATGTACTAGCTTTATTTCCAATGTTATGATCTTCCATGAAATACTCAGAGAAGAAAACTTTGACAATATTTGACACCCATATTTGACACCCCTACTTAATGACACTCTGAATATTTACAAATATTATTTTGGGTGATTTTTTAAAAGTTAAAAAAATCAGTAAATTTTTCTCACAATTGGCTACTTTATATTCTTAAATCTAGGCCTTTTAGATTTCCAAATAATGTTCCTTTAGGGTAAGCAAGGCCTTCTTGCCATGACTCACTTTCTGGTACAACAGCTTGTTATAAAATGAAAATGGAATTCTCAATTAGAAATATATACATACTACTCAAGTTATGTCCAGCTCTGCAAATGGAATGCATAGAAAATAGCAAATGCTATTTTACATAAAAGAAACAGATTTTCCTCTGTACATGGCATCTATTAAAGCATAGCTTTGTCCAAGCAATTTGAGCTTCATGCAAATCCGTATAAACCAAGTGTCAGAGATTTCTGAAACCTGACATTCACGTTATAGAATTTCATTTTTTAAGGGAAGAGAAATAAAAGCAAATTACACTGTTAAGAAGAATAATATACACTACCTGAAGCTTAGGAAAATTTTGGAACACTAAAACAAGCTCTATAAGTTAATAGTGGGAATATCGACACCTTCAAGGAGGAGTTTTCAAGACATTGATCATTCCATTACAATCTGAGCATTGTTAACATATCGGCAGCTATCTTTCTTTCTGCAGCATGCTGTGGAATATTACCAAATTTAACCTTAATGAAGGAAAATGTTCCCTCCTATGAGTAAGACTGAAGCTTACTTTTCCATCATGCTGTGGAATATTACCAAATTTATCCTTGATGAAGGAAAATATTCCCTCCTATGAGTAAGACTGAAGCTCAGTAATTCTCATCCTCAAAGCTGAGGTTGCCTGACTATCCCACCATCCAGTTGTTCTATTCTGTAATCATTTCGGAAGCAGATGTTTGCCTTGCATGCCAGTCGGTGATCATTTTATTGAGTGCTCTGTAGGTTTGGTGGAGTATATGGTACTTGTCCTCAAGGGTCTTATAATATGTGATTGGATGCCTTGATTAATTACACAGCTATCTAAACTAAAAACTCCCTTTCTCTGTGTGCCAGTCCCTGAAATAAACAGTTCTTAATCTCCTCAGCCTTCCTATGTGGTGGATGTTTTTATCTCCATTTTATAGATGGGGAAATTAAAGCTCAAAGCCTGAGTTCTCAGAGTTAATGATCCTGGAATTCAATACCAGAATGCCTTGCTCCAAATGCCAGTATTATTAATTTTATATGCGTTTCTGATTTTTGTTTCCTTTAAACTTTTGTAGAAGACTTCCTTTTCACCTTTCCTTCTATTATCACATAAATAAGTTCTATTTGCATCTAAAGTCTTTCATATCTGTCAAAAATAATCCAAGTATATTTTCAGGCCATCAAACATTTGGGAGAAACCAGGGGAAAAAAATGAAGAGAATTATGAAATATTTTAAAATTCTCTATGGTAGTATAAATAAGAGAAATTTTTGTTTGGTGAATGAATTAGAACCTCAAAATTTTACATTGAGGAAATATTCAAGAGTGAAAAAGTGCCTGTAACAATAATAAGTACTGTACAGCCTGGTTTTGTCCACAAGCTCTGTTTTCAAAGAAGAGGGATACTAGAATGATGTCTTAGTTGCCCAGAATTAAAAATAACTTATTTACAACAAGATCAATATCACATTTCAGTTAATTAGGTTCAGTCAAATCTCTCGATATGTATAGGACAACAAACTTAGCAGAAACATGACATATAAATAAAAGTACTAAGTAAGAGCTCTTAGTAATAGTGACTCTGGAAGGGTTTGCTCCAGAGTCAATTATTTTGGGGGGACCCTGACTCTGGAGTAAACCCTTCCAGTTAGACACAACTCAGAAGGGCCTTGCACCCATATGCATAAGGTTGGACAATTAAGTTGGTGGACTCATGCTAGCAAAGTGGTACACACTTCATTCCCAGATATAAATATGGCTGCCAGATGGGCAAGGGGAGTACTCGAAAGTTGACCATAGTGATACTCAGCAATGAGGTACATAACATTTTATCTAGGACTAGTCCACGAACTTAGTTGTTTGACTTTGTATGGTTCAATGAGTTGTTTTACATAAAAAAAAATACCGATGAAATGTACGAACTTTACATTCTACAACTTATCATCTTTCTTTTAAGCACTTACTATAAATGCAAACAATTTAGCTATCAAAAAACATTTATTAAACACATCATTAAATGACTTGGCAAGTATTTTGTAGTGATTTCATTGCAAGAAACGTTCTAAGTTCTTCACAAATTAGAATTATTTATTCATTTTAACAGCTCTTTAATTTTCTTAACAATAGGTCTAATTATCCCATGTGACACAGAACACTGAGGCACTGCAAGGCTAACATTCGCACCAACCCTAGTGGGGAATGTTGATAACAGGAGAGACGAGGCACACGTGGAGTGGAAGGAATGCTAGACGTACCTTCCCTTTATAGTGAACCTAAAACTGCTCAAGATCAATTAGTGACCAGCAGAAATCTGACCTAGAATTCATGCTATTATATATACTGCATGCTTTCTACTCTGTAAGGAAATTATTCATACTATTCAACCCTGAAGTAGTATGGTGGAAAGACAACAATTTCATAAAGATCAAATACAAGAAAAATAAAAATATTTTCTAGTAACATTTTAAAAATTTAGTATAAAAAAATATAGAATCACGGGCAGCACTTGTGGCTCAAAGGAGTAGGGCGCTGGCCCCATATGCCAGAAGTGGTGGGTTCAAACCCAGCCCCAGCCAAAAAAAAAAAAAAAGTATATAGAGTCATATACAAAATAAGTATGACCTTAAGATTTTAACAACCCACAGGTCAGGCCCATTTGGCCAGACACTTGAATGAAAGGAAACCTGCTCTGCTTTTTTGCCACAGAAATGTTAATAGCTAGACATGTTTGGGAAAAAAAATAATTTGAAGGCTGCATTGTATTTTTTATGTTGTAATTAAAAAGTGTTCATTTTGCGAAGCCCAATATTTACACGCTACTTACCTCCACATGTTACTTATCACTGAAGATTTTAGAGGAAGCAAGCCTTGGTTGTATAAAGTAGCTGTAGAATTGTCTTAGTTCTTCATTTTTCTGGTAACAGTGTAGGCTGGAAAGCGTAATGAAAACTTGCAGAAGACATTCCAGCAAGCACTGTGTGCCATTCCCTGTCTGCCCTTATATTTAATGCAGGGATGCAGTTAGTAGAAATTGCTTTACACATCAGGGGATGGTACCTTGCACAGAGGAAGGCATCATTGTTTCCATGTTGGGCCAGAAGGCCATGACAGCAATGTTACAAGTCAGATGGGCGGCATGAAGAGTTTGGTCATGGTTGACTAACTCCCTATGTTTATTTCGAGACTCTCACATGTGAAAAATACATATTCATTTACGTTACCAAATTAGCCAAAATTCTTCATTTCCATCGCATCCTTCCAGTTGAATCTATCTACAAAGATCCCATAATTTGTATACGAATCAGATCTGTTATCATTATCCCACCTTCTCCCTGGGACTTCCAAATCTGGGGCTAATTTCCTGAGCCATAAAGACCTATCATTTCTCAGAATGGCATCTTGTTTTATTTATAATAGGTATGTTCCTTATAAAAATTTTCATAACACTTGCAAAGGGAAATGACTATTTTCTCACCTAATATTACTGTCAAAAATTATATTCAGAGGGTGAGGGTTTTAGAAGTAGGTTTTTAAATAATGTATAGCACATGTGCATACCATAAACAAAAATATATCTGAAGTACATGAATAGCATTTTAGTTTTCTCTGTAGTTTTCTTTCTTTTTGAAGCGGGAACAAGGAAAATAAGCTGTGTGTCCATCTGAGAGAATTAAATGTCTCTATTTGCAGCAAATAACCAATTTACTTAATCACATTCAATCATATTTACTCACATGTGAGGGCTAATGTACTTTCTTGGTGGGGGCCACAGGCTGTGTAGAAATGTGCCATAATGATAAAGACCGCGCACGCACATTCTCTATTGAGAATAGTGTAGCTATTTCATTGTCTGCTGCTTGCTGACTGGGGAGGACAATCAAGTATCTTTAAATACTCATTGTCTTCTGATTTCAGACCTTCTGCTATTTTTCCCTCCTGCTTTCCTTTCCTGGCTTGATTGTGGTAGAGGACAGGGCGGATTTTTGACATGAACTTGAAGCAAAAACGTGTTCCTAAATACCCCCTCTCAAGACATTCCAGTGGTAAGTGCAATCTCATTGTGGTCCAAAGGCCCTTTCTCAACAGTTTCTAATTTATTTAATAGCGAGCGGCGTGCCCACTTTCTCTTTCCGTCCAGCCCTCTGCCTCGCCCCTGGAGTCCCAATTCTTTTCAAACTGGTTTGCCACAGAGAGAAATCCAAACATTTGGGGCTGAAATAAAACTGAGGAAGGTGCTGGAAAGTGCTCAGCTGTGAATTCTTTGAATGTTATAATAGGAATCAGATGAGCAAGTGACATCATGATGGTTCAGTCACTGCTTTGGCAAAAACCTGTTTTTCATTTTTGAGTTGCCTAGGAGCAAAAATAATACATTTAAGCAAATTGGAGTCTGAGTTCAGTGTGTTCGCTGGAATCAGGTAAGTCATCCCTTTTATCACTTTAAATATCTAAAAACGCTCTTGTACATTAGTGAAACATTGGGATTTAGAGCAGTGAAAGGGAGCATGGGAGATCAAGATAAATAGAGAGAAGTTAATGTGCCCACTACTCAGGTGCTTTGAGGGGTCATAACCACAGCTGTATCCTCATGTGATGGTGTATTACGTGCCCTGAACAACGGAGTACAGGCAGGAAACACGTTTATTTTTCTTCAATGACTATCTCCACATGAATTACAAGAATATCTCTTCTCTGCTTTCTTTGTTTTTATTATTGTCAATTTCTTGGGAAAATCTCATAGTTTTCCTTTGTTGAGCTAGTAAAAGTCCAGCCTAGTGGAATTTAATATTCACATCTCCAGTCTGTCTATTTTTGCTTAATGCTAGCATTGCCTTGGAATCTAAGAATGAGTATTGTTAAGGAAGCTCTTGGGTAAGACCTTTTTTGTTTGTTTGTTTGTTTTTGAGACAGAGCCTTAAGCTGTCACCCTGGATAGAGTGCCATGGCATCCCAGCTCACAGCAACCTCCAATTCCTGGGCTCAAGCGAGTCTCCTGCCTCC
>CAUYRH010090499.1:0-21191 GCA_963574655.1 Perodicticus potto
AACTGCAAAACAGAAAAATAGCCGGGCATTGTGGCGGGCGCCTGTAGTCCCAGCTACTCGGGAGACTGAGGCAAGAGAATCGCCTAAACCCAGGAATTGGAGGTTGCTGTAAGCTGTGTGATGCCACAGCACTCTACCGAGGGCGATAAAGTGAGACTCTGTCTCTACAAAAAAAAGAAAAAGAAAAGGAAAGCACTGAGATAGGTCTAGCTGGAAAGAGAGTTTGAAAATACTACAGGAAATAGGTAAAGATTTCAAGAGAGTAATTGGAAGAGGTTTTTGCTGTCTAGGAGGACCTCTGACCTTCCCAGTACCAGGAGAAATGCTTAAACTGTGTGTGTAAGCTGTTGAGTGGCCTCTCAGAACCTGTATTTTCTAACCTGCCACTGCTTGCATAGAGGCAACACACAGAGCCTAGTGCTCCACCAACATTCCCCTAAAAGAGATCAGTGGCTGGGAGAAAAAGATGCTCCTCTGGGGCATCATGTCAGACCTGGATAGAGCAAAGGCCTTCTGGGCTAGAGAAGCAGGCTATAGGGAAAAAGCTAATTTATACATCCCTGAGACAAATTTGCCCCTACGTATTATCAAAGGAGGTATGTGGCAAATGAGTCCTGCCTTGCCTCTCATTTCCTACATCCAGCTTCTGGATCCTGGAGCAGAGACCTACGATGGTGAGCCTTTGTCCCTCCCCTATGTTGGTTGCCAGTGAGAGTTCACCCAACTGGATTTGGGAACCCAGAGCTCAACATTTTTGGAAGGGACAGGTTGAACACAGGACATGGGAATGAGATGGATGAATTTCCTAAGAGGCTATAGAGGTAACAGAAGGTTTCTGCAGCAGCTGTTATCTTTAAGCCCTAGAGTTAAATTCATTGCTAGAATCCAGCATGAATCCCCTTTGAATCCAACAGGTGGAATGAGTGGTGTAGAGGGGAGTGCTAAGACAATTGGCTCCACAGAGTTTCTGCCCTGCATCTTTCTTGATTGAGTTGCTATCTTCAATGTAGGCTGGTTCCAGGCAACCTGGAATGGGAAATTGTGGAGACGATAGGCAGAGCATTTTTAGCACAAATCTTTTTTTTTTTTTTTTTTTAGAGACAGTCTCACTTTATCGCCCTCGGTAGAGTGCCGTGGTGTCACACAGCTCACAGCAACCTCCAATACTTGGGCTGAGGTGATTCTCTTGCCTCAGCCTCCTGAGTAGCTGGGACTACAGGCGCCTGCCACAACACCCGGCTATTTTTCTGTTTTGCAGTTTGGCTGAGGCGAGTTTGAACCCGCCACCTTCAGTATATGGGGCCGACGCCCTACTCGATGAGCCACAGGCGCCGCCCCTAGCACAAATCTTTTAACAAGCTATTTCTTTTCTTTTCTTTTCTTTTTTTTATTTTTTTTGGTTTTTGTGTTAAAGACAGTCTCACTCTGATGCCCAGGCTAGAGTGCTGTGGCATCAGCCTATCTCACAGTAACCTCAAACTCCTGGGTTCAAGCGATCCTCTTCTCTCAGCCTCCTGAGTAGCTGGGCCAACAGGTTAACCAGCTGTTTCTTTTTTTTTTTTTTTTTCTTTTGAGACAGAGTCTCAAGCTGTCACCCTGGATAGAGTGCTGTGGCATCACACACAGCTCACAGCAACCTCCAACTCATAGGCTCAAGCGAGTCTCCCGCCTCTGCCTCCCAAGTAGCTGGGACTATAGGTGCCTGCCACAATGCCCGACCATTTTTTTGGTTGCAGCCGTCATTGTTTGGCGGGCCCAGGCTGGATTCAAACCCGCCAGCTCAGGTGTACATGGCTGGCGCCTTAGCCCGTTGAGCCACAGGTGCCGAGCCAACCAGCTGTTTCTTGATGAAACTTAAGCACCAGTTTAGGGGGCAAGGGGGTGAGAGGTATTGTGAGCTGTTCCTCCTCTGGTGTGTTGGTTCTCAAAATATGTGAGTTCCAGATTCTACTCATGTCCTTCAGTGCAGCTTTGCTCCTGGTCCAGCCAGTGACAGGTGTTGGAACAGCACAGTGCTGAGGCTGTCTTGGAATAGAGAAAGGGCTGCTGCCTTCTAACTTCCCACTACCTTTAGTTAGCACTGTTGCCCGTTGGGAGGGGTGCGAAGAGGTGGCAAGGAGCAAGGCACCTTCTGTCCCCTGTGGCAACTGACGGGATTTAATCGGCTTTTGGAACACAATTGTTAAGCTGGGACATGGCGCAGGCAGAAGGAGCAAGTATCAATGGTTTTAAACAGCATCTGTCTCTGTGTGCCTCTCCTGATGTGAGGCAGTGAAACGCGTTATCGAGGAGGTCCGGAAAGTGGCTAAGTGCGTTTGACACACGCCAACTCCCTGCCTCCACACTGGATAATTGCATTGTCAACTGTTCAGCGAGGTGGCAGGTGACACTGCAGGCCGATTGATTGTCCCGCATCGCAGCTCCCCAGACTGTCAGCTCCCCAATCGATGGCGTTTACACAAGACACCGTAACTGCATCTGTAACTAATTCCAGTGTAAAACTCTCCGGAAGCTGCTGCCCCTGGCCTCTGCATTAGAGAGCACAGGCCTCTGGAGGGCCCCAAGACTTTTCTTTCTCCCTGGCTTCTGGTTTTGTTGGGAGCAGCAGGTGAGGAAATCAATGGCTCCTATTTTTGTGGTTTCAGGTTCCAGGACGTTACTGCCCCCAGTAAACGGGCATCTCTCAATCGATCACCTGATCAATTGATTAAATTAACACTGATTTTCCCCCACCCCCTTCTCAATGACCCAGGAAGAAATGAGTTTATGGGAGAAGGGTCATTTTTATAAAATATTACACTTGTGTGTCATTTCTGCACTTAACCCTCTCCTTCTCTGTTGCTAAAAATTCACTGGGAAGAGAGGGACTTTTTGCACTGCCTACCCCTCCAGACGGGACAACTCTAGCACCCTCACTACTGGGCATCATTGTCAGGCTTAGTTTACCTATGGGTCAGGGCCCAGCCCTTTATGCCACTTTAAGGAGGGTCAGCAAGAGGGCCTCCCAATTGTCAGGTTCTCTGGGCCATTTTTAAGGTCATGGGGGCTGAGTTCCCTCAGATAGCAGCAGCAGGAGTGGCAGCTTGCCTATTATCCCTGGAGCTACATGGGAAGAGCCACAGCCTTGGAAAGCCGATCTCTGTGCCATCTTGCCTCTGAGTACTGGCTTGGGATATTCCAGCAGCTGAGAACATAAAACGATTGTGGAGCCTTCCTCTCCAAGCGGGAGGGGGGGCAAGCTGGCGGGGGTGCTGTCTGCATAAAATGGCTTTATGGCTGTTTCTTTTTATTATGATTCTGCCAGAAGTCAGCAAGTGACATTTCATTAAGAAAATAAAGTTTAATGTGCTGAGAAAGAGGTTGGAGCAGGCTGGGGCAGCGCGAGAGTGAAATTGGTGGCAGCAGTCTTCTGAACACCTGTGGGGGTAGGGCGATTCCCAACATCTGTCTAAGCTAGGAAATGGGGTCAGGGTAATCTGCTCAGACCAGAGGCAGATAGGCCTTTTCCTTGGCAAATAAAATATATTGTGCTGTCCATCCTGCCTGATCAGAGGAACAGAAGGCTACTACCTCGCTAGGAGCTGGGGGCTGATGGGGAAGGTCATGTCCTAAAAGGTTTCTCTGGGCCACCAGCTAACTAGACCCTAGTAGAATAGTGTTGCCCATGTTTAGCTAGTGCTACTGGGTGGTACCTACTGTGGACCTGGGCTGGCTCTCCCGAGATGACAACAGTGAGTCAGATTTGGACCCTTATGGCTCTCAAACTAGTGAGGGTCAGTGACAAGACCTGGTAATAAATCTTGGAATTGCACAGGAGTCTGGGTGGACACCAAGGAAGGGGCACCTGTGTATAAGACCTGGAGAGGTCTCATCCACCCTTTAGAAGACCTTGAGGATAGGGATCAGATGTTGAATCTCTGTGTTCACAACACCGAGGCAGAGGATGAACTCACAGAGGATGAAAGAATGGTGTTGAAGGGAGCTTTCCTTCCATCAGCAAGGATCTGCAGAGCAGCTACTCAGTGTAGGCATTGTGAGTTAATGGTAGCAGGCATGGTCAAGCTGAGTCAGACTTGCCAAATGAGCAGGAATTTGTTTTGTAGACCAGAAGGGAGAAAGTTCTAGGCAAAGAGCAGGAGGTACAAGGAGGCATAAGGCATACAGGATTTGGAAGACCACAGTGGCTATGTTCCCTGGGCCAGGCATGGCAGGCAGTAAGATTGCAGAGGAAAGGACTTCGGGCCATGGGACTGCTTTATATGTCAAGAAGCTAAGACTTTTCTGGCAGCTTTGAAGTGCCCTCTTCTCTGCTTTGATATGGGAGCTGTATTGAGCTCAGGAGAGATACCAGCATTTTCTCCTTTTCTTTTTGTCCGTCCACAAGGCAGGGCTGAACAGGGCCAGGCTGAGCAGAGAATGTAAGGCTGGCTGCTGAGCAGCATGTACTGGGGGAGGGGGTCGGCAGGGCTCGTGGGGGCACAGGCTGTAAGTGAATCTGATAGCTACATTCTGATTGATGGCAGAGTTTGTCTCCCAAACTGTCAGAGGGTTTATAGATGTGCCACTCACCCACAAGGCAGGAATTGCTTGTCAGGACACCTGGCCATGAACAGGAGACAGAGCTGTAACTTGGTGTTTTCTCAGCTTAATGGCCCTGCTGCTGACCTGCCTGCTTCCTCAAGTATGTCAATGCCTCTGGGGAGGGGCAAATGAGGACTGTCTGGGAGGGGTGGAGCCCACACAGTGTCCAGCCTCTTTCTTTCCTTGGTGCTTCTTACCTCTGGGATGGGCTGTACCATTGTGAGACCCTAGGGGTAGAAGGGAGAAGGAAGAATAGGAAGAAAGTGTTTTTCAGGGTTTGAAAGATGGAGAACATTCCAGAAGGAGTTAAGTAGCATAAGCAAAAGTTTGGTTTTTTGTTTTTTGTGGGCCTTTTTTTGGGGGGGGGGGCGGACAATCTCACTTTGTTGTCCTTGGTAGAGTGCTATGGCATCATAGCTCATAGCAACCTCCAACTCATGGGCTCAAGCAGTCTGCTTGCCTCAGCCTCCTGAGTAGCTGGGACTACAGGTGCTTTCTACAATGCCTAGCTATTGTTATTTGGAGACATAGTCTCTCTCTTGCTCAGGCTGGTCTCGAACTCCTGAGCTGAAGCAATCCAAAGTGCTAGAATTATAGGCATGAGCCCAGCCATGACCAAAAGTCTTTAAGAACAGGATATACAGGGTATGTTTCACAGCCTTGGGTCCACATGCAGAGGGATTATGCAGTGGAGGGCAGAGAAGTAGATGCTCCCGATCTTTGCTGATTTGTCCAAGGGGCCCGGAATTGGTTGTATGTGCGCAGTAGGGAGCCATAGATAGTTCTGGAGTGAAGGAAGAGGGGTCAAAACTATATGATAAAAAGGAAAAGGAATAGACAAGAGGCTTGAGGACCCATTACAAGACTTATTCTAGAGTATAAGGACCTCAGCGGAAAGAATGGACAAGGAGAAATTTCTGAGCTCATCAGGTAGAACCCTGACCTCCTTCCTCTCTCCTTGCTGGCTCAGCGCCTGTAGCTCAGGGGCTAAGGGCAGCAGCCATATACACCAGAGCTGCTGGGTTCAAATCTAGCCCAGGCCTGTCAAACAACAATGATAAGTACAACCAAAAAATAACTGGGCATTGTGGCGGGCACCTGTAGTCTCAGCTACTTGGGAGGTTGAGGCAAGAGAATCGCTTAAGCCCAAGAGTTTGAGGTCGCTGTGAGCTGTGATGCCACGTCACTCTACTGAGGGCAACACAGTGAGACTCTGCCTCCAAAAAAAAAAAAATTTCCTAGCTGATCCCACTTGCTACAGAGCCCATTGTTTTCTTTTGTCCCTGGCAGGGCTGCTGCCTAGTTAGGTGTGGTCTGAGACCTGGAAGGAAGTAGGGCTGGGGGACCAGCTCTGTGGCCCCTCGGCTGTCAGGAAGAATGGTCCTTGAAGCCAGATCACCTGGTAGGTGAGCAGGCCAGGTGTATCCTCTGCAGCTCACTCCTCCCTATGAGCCACGAGTCTGCCTATGACTGCCAAAAGCACCTCGAGGGGTTGGCCGCCTGCTTGGCCCTCAGCTTGGCCTCAGCTCAGCCTGGTTGCCTTTGTGAACTGCTTTGAGAAGCAGGTGTGCATGCCTGTCCTCCTTCATTTGTCTCTTCCTAATCCCTTTATAACTGCACTTGTCTAGGAATCTGGGCTGAGTGAGGTGGAGATGAATAATTAATGTCAGGCGCTTCAGACACCAAATATTTGAACAGCTGCCTGTTGTTTTTGCTGGCAAGGACCTAGCGACCAAAATCAGGATATTGGCTGGAGGTCCCACTCTATGGCTCTGATTGGCCTTAGCCAGCCTGTTCTTCCCTCTGATGGACTTACCAGACTAGACTATAGGACATAGGGAAGCCTAGGTCCTCCCCTGTGAAATCTCTAGACCTGAATTTTCCTATCCTCTTCCTGATCTTCCTAGATCTGGAAAACAGGTGGTTAGCAGGCCTGGAGCTGCAGTCTCCTAAGGATGTGACATAGTGTATAAATGGGCTAGTTTATGAGCAGAGACCACTCGGAGCCGTATACACTGTCAGAGACGGATCGGTATGCAGAGTAAGGGACTGAAATGTCAGTGTTGGGGGTATGGAAATATCTGGCTTTATAGATCTCAGGACTAAGTTTCTATGTGGGCTTTATCTGGCCCCAAACCTGACCCCTACCTAGAGCCAACAGATGGGGCGCCGTTGGCCTAGTCTTGTTGGCCCCTGGCCCTTCTCATACCCTGCTTCCTACAGGCTCTGGCTTCGTCATGTGCAGCGGCAAAGAGAATCCAGACAGTGATGCTGACTTGGATGTGGATGGGGATGACACTCTGGAGTATGGGAAGCCACAGTATCCTTGGGGCTCTATGGGTCAAGGTGGGGCTGGTGGGGCAGGCCAAAGAGAATAAGAAAAGGACCTAGTGGCTCAGCGCCTGTGGCTCAATGGGCTAAGGCGCCAGCCACGTACACCTGAGCTGGCGGGTTCGAATCCAGCCCGGGCCCACCAAACAACGATGGCTGCAGCCGAGGAATGGCCGGGCGTCGTGGCGGGTGCCTGTAGTCCCAGCTACTTGGGAGGCAGAGGCAGGAGACTCGCTTGAGCCCAGGAATTGAAGGTTGCTGTGAGCTGTGATGCCACGGCTCTCTACCCAGGGGGACAGCTTGAGGCTCTGTCTCAAAAAAAAAAAAAGAAAAGGACCTAGCACCTCTGGTACTTGCCCATACCCACCCTGCGCAGGAGTCTTGGCTTTGTCCAGAGGGATCCCTCCTGAGGAATCAGCCCTCATGGACTCCTGCAAACTAGGATCGATTGTCCTTGACTGCCATGCCAGATACACAGAGGCTGATGTCATCCCTTGCACAGGCGAGGAGCCTGGCGAAGCCAAGGAGAGAGAGGCGCTTCGGGGTGCAGTCCTAAAGCAAGTGTGGGCGCAGGCTTGGGTGGGTGGGATAGAGAAGGGGCAGGAAGCCCCAAGGCAGGGGTCAGCCCAGAACCCACCCTCAGGGCTATTCTCTGTCAGGGGCCTCACTTTGTTCTTTCTCCTTTCTTTCCTCCAGCGGTGGCCCTCCCAGCACACGCATCACACCTGAATTCTCTAAATGGGCCAGTGACGGTAAGTCATGACCCAGGTTAGGAGTAATGGGGGAGAGGGGACATCCCTAGGTGGTGGTGGCTGACTCAAGCCCAACCTTCGTCTGTGCTACCCAGTCTGACTGGAGTATGAGTTGCCCCTCTGTTCCAGCAGAGATGCCATCCACCAGCAATGGTGAAAGCAGCAAACAAGAGGCCATGCAGAAGACCTGCAAGAACAGCGACATTGAGAAGTGAGTGTGGTTAGCCAGGAGTAGGGCTCCTGGTATGGCAGTTCAGTGGGAGGGATGAGGCCCTCCGCTAGCAAGGCCTGCTGCCAGGGCTTCTGGCCCTTCTGAGTACAGCTTAGTCCTCCTGCCCTTGGGCACACAGCCTGCAGTGGAGCCCAGCTGGTGCTAAGCGTGACTTTGTGAATTGATCGCTGGGCCATGGCCCCGGGAGCCTTGGTGGAGGGAGGAGCAGTCTGCCTGCATGCCTGCCTGCCCGCTGCAGCGGCCTCCACCCGGGGAATGTGATGTATGGCCGCCCAGCCCAGCCGGCACACTTGATTCATCTCCAGTTTCTGTTTCTTAATCGGGAGCTAAATTGGTTTCATTTTTCTTGTCCCAGGTGGCGCTCACAGTGGGTTTTAGGCAGGAGCATGGGTCTCATCACTTGTGGTAGAAATTTTTGGCCTGGGTTCTCTGGCAGGGGAAAAGCGGATCTATTAGGATTTCAACCCAGGGCTGGGCAGCCCTTGGCCTGGATCTCCTGGAGCCACAAGGATTTGATATCAGCTGGGCATCTCACTACCTTTCCAGAAGCCCAAGCAAGGCCAGTTCTGGCCCCCGGAGGTGGCATTGTCCAATCTAAGCTGCCTGGAGCTGCTGCTATTGGCCATTCCTTAACTCCTGCTCCCTCCAACTGGAGGCTAGGTTGCCAGGGTTAAAAGGCAGCCTCTTCATTCCAGGGCCAGTGTTCCATCTTGCCTCCTGCCAGGAGAGTGGATTGCAGGCTGTTGCAGGGCCAGGTCGGTGGCCCAGGGTCACCTCCCATTTGTTTCCCTCCATTTTGTGTTGTCATAAATTCATTCCAGCCCGTTGTGGTTGATCAGTTTATCTCGGCCAGGGCCGCAAGTGCTGCTGGCATGATGTATGGGCCGCGGCGCAGGGCCCGGCTGCCCATGAATCACTGCAGCTGCTCCGTGTCAGCGCTGGAGCGGGCCGTATGGGTTCGGCGCAACCAGCTTGTTGGGGTGGGGGGATGACGTATGGATGTTTATTTAATAATTCTCTCCTACTCCAGCTGAGCAGGGCGGGCGGGGTTGTAAGGGATGCCCGCCCTCGTCTGGAGGGGTTGCTCATAAATCAGAAAGACAAGATCATTAATCAGGGATGGCGCCCGAAGGGGAGGTGGGGGCCAGAGCCAGTGGCCATCCATGAAGGTACTACCCACCCAAGACTGGGGAAAGTCAGGATGTCAGTCCCACCTGTGTGAGCACAGGCACCAGTAGGCAAGAATCTCTTGAGATGAGTTGGGGACTGGCTTAGTCAAGTGTGGAGATTTCTGTTGGATCTGGCTCTGCCAAGATTGGGGCCTTTCAGTCCCCATGACTTCTCTCTTGTCCAGAATATGGGTTCCTGCTGTACATCTGTTTCACAGTCCTGGGAAGGAGAAAGGCACGATGCCATGGCTTCTACCTGGAATTCCTCACCCTGTGCCCTGGAGGGATTCAGGAATAGGTCACAACCAGGCTGGGTCAGGGGTTAGAGGTTGGGTATTTCACCAGAGCACAGATTAGAGGTAAGGAGTGTCCTGAACAAATCCTGGATAGGTGGGTTCTGGAGTTAGTAATTGGCCCTCATTGTGGCCTTGGAGCTCTTGGAGATGCAGCAGAGAAGGGATTCATTCTCTCCTGTCCCCATCCTTTTTTGTACTTCTAGCTCAAGTTCATCCTCTGATTTGAGGTTTGGGGTTCTCCACTCTGGAGTAGGTTGCCCCCAGCTCCAGGCCATAGTTTACTAATCCTTGAAATAACTACATAGGGCCAGCCGGTCTTTGGAGAGGAAGGAAGCATATCTACCCATTCTTGTCTCCATGTTGGGAATGTACCAGCAATCAAGATGGCATTGGGCAAAAAATGTCAGGGAAGCAGCCAGCTGTTCGGGTGCATACAGTTAAATAGAAGAAAATGGTGTCAAAGCCTTTCTTGGAGTCCATGGAGAGAGGCAGGGCAGAGAGAACTGTGGAACCATGGTATGATGGAAAGCATCCCTGAGGGGTACAGGGACATAGCCATTAGGGAGTCATGTTCAGTGCTGCTACTAGCACCCCAAAAGGAAGAGGTCAGATTGAAGTGTGTTTTTGCCCATGAAATATCACCACTGTTCTTTGTACCCCATTATGACTTGTATCCTGCACTGACAGACCACCTATAAGCGCTTGAGCTTTCTGAGTTGTGTCCCCTAAGCTGGCAGAATGCCCCCTGCCCGCCCCCCCACCCCCCGCCAGGAGATTGTCCTTGTCCACACCACACTTAACTTGTGATTCCACCCGTGCGTCTCCCTCCCGCCAGTTCCAGTCTTTAGAGCCTCACTCTTGTGTACACCCCTCTTCCAGCATCCTCAACAGCTTCCCATGGTCCATAAGAAGCTTAGTCAAGTGCAGAGAGTTTTGTTGGATCTGGATCTGTCAAGATCTTGATTGTGGTGTTTGAGGTCCTCCCACACACACAGTCTTTTTCTAGCACCTTCTGCTCACCTACAAATCAGCCTTCCAGTGGGCCGGGCTCTTGGGCCTCTAGACCTTTGTTTCTACTATTCCTTAGCCTGAAGGCCCACCTCATCCAGGGCAGAGTCAGTATGGAGTAATTAGTTACACAGTTATCAGTCAATCTCGGAATCAATCTGTCCGGTTTAAATCCCATCTCCCCCCTCTGTGGGAACCTTGGGGAAGCTATTTAATTTCTCTGTGCTTTAGTTCTTGGTATATAAAATGGGAATATTTGAATCTTCTCATGGGGTTTTTGTAAGGTGTAAATAAGATAATAATTATCAATCCCTCAGTACAATCCCTGGCATTTAGTAAGTGCTTAATAAATTTTAGCTATTTTATTTGTATTATCATCATTATTACTCCCTAAGGCCTATCTGCTGTACCATCTTTTCTACTCTTCCAGAAAGCATTCTTATCTCTCTCTGAGCTCCCTTGGGTCCTATTCACTTGTTTTAGGAGGGTGGGAGGGATCCTTGAGACACCCCTAGCTATTCTCTGTTTAGCAGTGCAGGCCAGAGTCTTGTAAATATTGTAGGGACCTTCTGGTGCAGGGCTTGAATTGTAGACTGAGGGTTACCAGGGTGTCTGGTGTGCCTAGGAAGAAGTAGCCCTAGCCCCTGCCCCCAGCACACTTTAAGGTACCCTTGAGGTAGGCCAGGCCAGTGGCAAAGGGACCCAGATTATGTGGGACTCACCCAGTCCTTACATCTCTCAGTTCTCTCCCTGGAGGTTGGACTGGCCATTTAGCAAGTGTGTACTCATGCTCACATCCCTGAAGTGGGGCTAAGGTTGAGCAAGCAGCCTTCCCTCAGGGAATGCAGTCTAGCAAGGGAGACAAAGACCTTTGCAGTAACACTGCTGGGCTGAAGATCAGTGTGGGGGGGAGCTTCCCAGAGATGGTGCTGCCTTGGAGGGTTGGGAACGGCTTCTGGGAGTTGAGAACTGAACTAGGCCTGAATGATGAGGCAGAGCTGGGGAATTAGGTGATGGGAACCAGAGGAAATATGGTGCAGAGAGGCCAAGGGAGTGAAAAGGGTGGTGTATGTGGTGAGGTAGTTTCATGTGGATAAAGCAGACAATACAGGGTGGGTATGACTGGCCAGGGCTGGACTAAGGAAGAGTGAGTAGAAAGAACTTTACTCTAAAGGAGACTTTGAAACTTGGAAGTAAACTTGATCAGATATGCTTTTAGAATATAAATTCTTCCAAGGGATCGGAGAATGGAATGGAGATGAGGGGCCTTGAAGGTTAGCTGAGTGATCAGGAGAGCCCAGACTAGGGATGGTAAAGGTGGAGAGAAGTAGAGACGTTACAGAGATACTAGGAGAGCGATGGCAGAGTTGGGGGTGACTGAGAATGGTTCTCAGCTACCTAGTTTAGAAATGTATAAGGGTGGAGGTGGAGGAACAGAGTAAGGAGTTTAGTTCTGGAACATGAAGTTTGCAGGAAACAGGCTATTGGGGAAGGGACCAGGCAGGGATGTCTAAGGGATAGTAATATATGTGGTTCTGTAATTCAAAGGAGATGTGGGCTGGAGGTTCAGATTGGGGATGCCAGCCTGCTGCCCAACTGTGCTGTCCTCTTCACAGAATCACTGAAGATTCAGCTGTGACCACATTTGAGGCCCTGAAGGCTCGGGTCAGGGAACTTGAACGGCAGTTATCACGTGGGGACCGTTACAAATGCCTCATCTGTATGGTGAGTAGGAAGGAATCCAAGGGTACCCTTAGGCTTCTGTGCCCTCTGAGATTTGGAGAGGTCTCTGCACTGTGACCTGGGCTCTTTGGTGGGGCGGGGGGGGCGCCTCACAGTAACCCCTCTCTGCCCCCTCCTCCCTAGGACTCGTACTCAATGCCCCTGACGTCCATCCAGTGTTGGCACGTACACTGTGAGGAGTGCTGGCTGCGGACCCTGGTGAGGTGGCACGGGGCTCAGGGAATGGGTGGCTATCCATGCTTACGTTTGAGCTGGCTTGAGGGACACAGGGTGCAAGGGAAAGCAGAGCCAGGATATTTACCCACCAGGCTCACCACATTCACTCCTCTCCTACTACACTTTGGTTAAATCCTTCCCCTTCATGGGTTGACTGCTCTCTCCTTCCCCTAACCCCCCGCCCCCAGCCCCCAGAAGTCCCATTGCACCACACCTACTGGTGAGACCCCAGGTCAGAAGGAGGCTGGCTGTGGGTAAGCAGAACCAGGGCCGCGCCCCTCCCCCTCCCATTACTAAGCTCCTTCTGCTCCTGCCCCTGTTCTTCGCTCAGGAGCAGCCATTAAAATGTCGCCCGGAGACAGCAATAAAAGGCTCGGTCGTGGGCTCTGTGTCCTGATCAAAGGCCGCGTGTAATCTCGTTAGGGCCGCGGCAGCCACAGCTGGACCCAGCCTTGTTCTCATTACCGGGGCTCCCGCTGCGGGCCTGGCCAGGCGTTTTGATCTTGGCGTCCCCCCAACACAAGAGCGTGCCTGCCTGCTCACAGAGGCCGCCCATGCATCCCCAGCCTAGGCTGACAGGACCATGGTCCCAGCACATGCTGGTGCAGAGAGATGTGGCTGCAGGCCCAGCTGCTCCTGTGCACAAATGTGTGGCCTATCATGTGTAACCAAAGCCCTCCCTATTCTCCCTGCAGGGGGCCAAGAAGCTCTGCCCTCAGTGCAACACGATCACAGCCCCTGGAGACCTGCGGAGGATCTACTTGTGAGCTAGCTACCCCAGGCAGGACTTCCCTCGAGCAGCCCCACCTGCCCCCAGCCTCTGTGACAGTGACCCTCTCTCCTTGTACATACTTGCACACAGGTTCCCCCATGTACATACATGCACATACATGCGTGTGCACACAAACACATATACACACACAGGACTCTGGAGCCAGAGTAGAGGCTGAGGCCCAGGCACTACCTGCTGGCTCCCACCAAGTTTGGGGGCCATACCTGTTCCAGGGTGAGGCAGGGAGGTGAGGGTGGGGGGAGTAGTGGGGCTAGGCTTCCAAGATCCAGCCCCCAGACTGATGGACAGACATGCAAACACCAGACTGAAGCACATGTAATATAGACTGTGTATGTTTACAATGTTGTGTATAAATGGGACAACTCCCCACCCTCCACCCATGCCCTCCCCATTTGGTTGTATGATTTTCTTCTTTTCTTAAGTACCCATGGAAGCAGTGCCCCCTTTAGGGCTGGCTGGGGGCTCGGCCCATCCACCTCCTGGGGTGCCTGCCTCCCCCTCTCCCATGGTGTCCCTTCCTTCTATGTGCTCGGTGTTCAGTGGTGTATATTTCTTCTCTCAGACATGGGGCACATGCCCCGAGGGACATGATCCTCTCCTTAGTCTTAGCTCATGGGGCTCTTTATAAGGAGGTGGGGGTGGGAGCAGGAAATGGGACCGAACTGAAGCAGAAGCTGAGGTTGGGACGTGATGAAGGTGCTCCTGGCTGCCCAGCTTCTGCTGAGAACCTTTCCTGGGATTAGAGCTACTGTTCCCAGGGAAACGGTGTCATCTGCCTCGCCCCTGGTGTGGGCCCCATGGTGTGATACTGTGTCTGTATATTCTATACAAAGGTACTTGTCCTTTCCCTTTGTAAACTACATTTGACTTGGATTAAACCAATATAAACAGCTGCTGCCTATGTGCAAATATGTGAGGGGGAGCTGATCCCATGAGGGGAGGTGGACTAAAGCAGTTAAGGGGTTAATTCCTGGCAGTAATATGGGGGAAAGGGCTTAACTATAGGTGTGTGAAGCCATGCTGGGTTGATCTGTTCAGGGACCCTGAAGCATGGGGGTGGAGCTGGGGACCTAGCTCCTGACTATTGATGGGTAGGGGCTCTAGGTTAATTCCTTATCGATGCAGAATCGTCAGCTCATTAATCACAGAAGAGGTCAGAGCTTGGGGGTACAGAGGGGATGCAAGCTATATCCCCCAACCTAGAGCAGGAGCAGGTAAGCTTGGGTGAAAACACAAGCCTCAGGCTTCTAACCCTTTCTAGTCCCCTGAAACATACCGGAAGTCACAATGGGATCACCATCTCAGCCTCCCTGACTTTCATACTGTTCTCAATCCTAGTGGGCAAAAGCTCAGTATAGCTATGGCCTAGATCCTCAGAACAGAAACCCTTATTCTTCAAGAGGGACCCTCTAGTTAGGGAATGAGCTAGACTACTAGCATCAGAGAAAACACCTTGTCCAGTGGTCACTTTACTGCCAGTAAGATAAGTCAGCACCCTGATGCTGCCCAGGCAGGTGCTCAAAGCTACAGAGGAGTCCTTAGCCACAACAGAAAGCTGGAGCAAAAGATTCAAGGCCCCAGAGTGTCCCCCTGGTACCAGGTTTCCCTTTATACCTTCTCACAAACCAGATGCATCTTCCCAGATCCCCAGCTTTAGGTACCATTTCTCTGGGATGCCCATGGTAACTATTACAGAACTGGGTTGGGGTGGCAGGTCCTCCCTCCCCTTGCACCCAAAGGAAGCACAGGAGACAAGTCAACCTTGGAGCCCATTGAAGGCCCTTCACAGCCCCGTGCCCAGCTCAGTGCACCAAATATCCTGAAATACAGGGATCCTAGCCTCTGTGGAGGTAGGTGTAGCTGCCCCTGTGAAGGCTGTGGGTTTGGAAGAGTGGGCAGGAGGTGAGGGCAATGGAAATAAAGAAGAGGCTCCTAAATGCACAGTTCCCGTCAGGCTGACTTCTTTTATGCCTCTACTCTCCTATCTCCCTGTCCTGGACTCGGGGTCCTTGATGGCTGGTTACCTCCACCCTGAGGGCCATATGCTATCTAATAGGGGGCGTTAACCTAGAGTGAGGGCATTTCACTGAAGCCCATCCTGCCCTGGGAGGGGTCTTGAACGCTCATGGCACAGGCAGCACTGCCACCTGTTGGCCACAGCTAGGAATGCAGTCACCCGGCTCAGGAATCAACACCACAGAGAGCTGATGGGATAACAAGAGTCCATAAACCCTGAGAATACCACAGGTCAGCTTCTACCCAGAGCTTTTCTAGCTTTCTCCTTCACTACCTGTTGAACTTTTCAAAGCCCATCCCTGCCACCTGAGTCCTTTAATTGGTACCGTATGCTCATTTGATCAACAAATATTTCATTACCTATTAATGTGCCAAGATTGTGTAGCAGTAAACTTAACAGAATGAGAGATGGTACAGAACAGGAAGCTAAAACCACTGCTCCTGCATAGAGGGTATTCAAGTGGGTCTCTCTTTAAGGAGATGAAGGAGTTTGTTGTTTTCGCCAAAAATCCCTTATCCTGGCTCTGGTCTTGAAGGCTCCTGAGTTAGCACAGTTAGAGCTGCTGCCTTTCTGCTCCCCACTCCAGCTTGCAACTTGCCTGGAACCAGTGACTTACTAGCAGAACGTGGAGCCAAGCAGGCCCCTAACCTGCACACTCAGCTTCTCATCTGTCTTATGCCTCAGACTCCCAGGCAATGAGGTCAAAAAAGCCTCTCTGAGGGAGATCCATAAGGGTGCTATTTATGCCATGGGGCTTTGTCTTTCTGGAACTGAGATCATGGTCCATGTCCCCAGCCTGGCCCTACCCCCAACCCAGAGTTACCATCTAGCACCTCCCCACAAAGCTCACCTTCCATTTGAGGAATCAAAACTCAACTCTGGCAAAGGGTATAAAGCTTCAGTTATGCAAGATGATTAAGTTCTAGATTATGCAAGATGCAAAATGATTAAATTTTAGAGATTTGTGCAACATTGTACCTATAATTAACAATAGTTATTAACTACTAGTGTGTTGTCCGTTTAAAGTTTTGCTAGAAAGTAGATCTCATGTTAAGTGTTCTTATCACAATTAAAAAAATCCACTCAGGGTAGGTACAGTGGCTCACATCTGTAATCCTAGCACTGTGGGAGGCCAAGGTGGGTAGACTGCTTGAGTTCAGGAGTTCAAGATCAGCCTGAGCTACAGTGAGATGTAAACCTCTCTGAGGGAGATCCCAGAGATTTGGCCCATCTCTGCCAAAAATAGAAAAAACTAGCTGAGCATAGTGGTGCACACCTATAGTCCCAGCTACTCAGGGAGACTAAGGCAAGAGGCTTGATAAAACCCAACAGTTTGAGGTTGCTGTAAGCTATGACACCACTGCACTCTACCCAGGGCGAGAGAGTGAGACTCTTTCTCAAAAAAAAAAAAAAAACCCCACCAACTCGGGCTTATCCTCAACTCCCCCTCCCTATTTTGTTAATCTTTATAGCCTAAATGCCACAGGAATCAGCAGCCTGATTGTTGCCCTTGCCCAAACACAATGAACTCCAAGGCTGCCACAGAGACATGCCCAGGCACTCCCGCCCTTAGGATCCTGGGATAAGCAGACCACCAGCAGTCCCCCAGGACAGAGTCCCAGAGATATTTTCTACTTATGGGACCACAAAGTCCCCAAGGGCCATAGGAAGTTGAACCTGAAGAGAGCCCTGCAGATGTAGGTTGTGGGGAGGTATTAGGCATTTATTTCTGAAGCAGATGTGAAATGAAGCAAGGTCATCAGCAGCGGACACAGTTGCGCATGAAGTTGACACAGAGGCTTGTGTAGTATGTAGGGTAGTCACGGAGATGGCTGACATGTGCAGATGACACAAAGTCCACAGAGCGCACTAGGATGTGGTGTGCCAGGCGTGCCTCCACCATGCGTTCCACATCTCTGGCCAAGACTATCTCATCAGCCCTTGAGTAGAGGTAGAGCTCAGGCCAGCGAGAGCCTGCGTCCTGCAGCCTGTCATAGAAGTGGGTGTGGAAGAGGGCCGTGAGTGGAGCAAGCAGGACATGGAACAGGACTGCCACTAGGGCGAAGGCCACCAGGAGCAACAAGCGCAGTATGGCAGGCCGGTGCTCCAGGATGGTTGCCAGGGCCCGCAGAGCCCCTACCAGGTTGCTATCACCAGGACCACTGTCAAAGATGGTGCCCACCACACGCAAGTGGCAGAAGCGCCGATGGGTCTGTAGGAGCTCCAGCACGTAGCGGTACAGCATGACACCAGCATTGCTGAAGACGTGGAAAAGCAGGGGCTCCTTCTCAATCTCATAATCAAAGAGTAGCTCAAGCAGCTTCTGGGCCAAAACACGAAGTGAAGGGATCCCCAGGGACTCGGAGAAGAAGACCATGTGCCATGGGGCTGTATATCGGATCACAATGCAGCCCTGGGAGAGGGGGAGGCCTGGTCAGTTCTCATGGATGGGGTGGGGGTAATGGGTATGAGCTAAGGTCAGAGGGGCCTGGCAACCCCAGCTTTCACAGGGCCCATAGAGTCCAGCAATGCCCCAGTCTCTGCTTCTGTTTGGGTACTGGCTCACTACTCAAGGACATAGGTGCCTTGGACTAACTGCTTCATGCGGGCCAAGCTCTCTCAGCCTGGGATGGTAGCTGAAACCTAGAGCTCAGAGCATGTTTTGGAGAAATCTGGGCTGACCAGAAGAGTTTCCTCACCCTGGTTCCCTCCCTGTCTGCCCCCCATACCCCACTATACCCCAGGTCTTGCATATTTCAGGCCTCACTGCTTGGCTACAGGCTGCCCTGGCAACTTGCTCTGCACTATCCCCACTGCCCGGACACAAGTACCCTCATCAGCCCAACACCTGAGAGAGAGCCGGCAGGACTCAGCCTTGACCACCAAAGGACACTTTTGTGCCTGGGTCATATCACGCCCATCTCTGATCATTGTCACTTCCCTCCCCAGGGCCCTGAGAGCAGAGTCCATACTCCTTAGACTCAGGAGCTTGACACCCAAACCTGTGTGGTTCCCAAGTCTTGGATCACTCCTCACAGTCATCCTGAAATTTCAAACAGTAAACACTGTTCTTCAAATTCTAAAATCTGGGCCCAAACTCCATCAAGTTTTTGTATCCCTCACTGCCTGAGCCAACTGTGCTCCCAAATCTCTAGACAGGTCCCCATGTAGGCCAGTTAGGAAAGCCACCCGGCCAGGGTCCTAATCCCCTCTCATCTACCTGTTGCAGACACTAAGAGCCCTTTTCAGAGGATCTGAATTGGGGAGGCTCTGGAGTCAGACGGGTCTTGGTTCAATTCCTGGCCCCACCACCTACTTCTTTGTGGGTCTGTGTCTCCATCTCTAAATTGGGATAACACCCATCTCATAAGGTTATGGTGAAAATTTAATGAAAAGTTAAATGTATCTCAAGTGACCAACACATCACCTGGCACGAAGTACACTAACCCTGAGCAGCAGTAATTAAGGGTGGCATCAACAAGGAAAATTATATGGGCACAGCATCTGAATGACCCATAGCCCAACAGGGATGGTCAGCTGAAGTTCTGCCATCAGCCACTGACCTCTGGACAATGACCCATATTCCCAAGACTCTTTCTGTGGATTCTGTCACACAGGGTTTTCTTGTCCATCTTTAGCCACTCCTTCTTTTCTCATAGGACCCTCTTCATCACTCTTTTGAGCGCCTCAGGGCTCTGTCCCATACCCTCTTCTTTTCCTCTACACACCACCTAGAGGGTCTCATCCACCCCAGAGCCTATGCATTCTCTTCTAGTGTTCACATCTGAAAATACACACCCCTCCTCTACCCAAGAAGAACCTCAGCGAGAAACCTGGCCTTACCCTGCACCCTATCCCCAGGCTTGTATCCAATCTCTCAGTAAACCATTTCACCTCCTGACAAGCTCCTCGATCCATCATGTTTCCTCCACCTGCACCCTTAGTCCTCAGGTCCTGGCTTGCTGCAACTCCTTCCACATTCGCCTCTTGCTTCTAGTCCCAGCCCCTTCAATCCTTCTCCCATGCTATAGTGAGAGACTTTCTGACTCAAAGATCTAACATCATAGCCTGCTTAAATCAGGAGGTCCTTCCCAAGGCTCCCCTCTTAACACTTGCCCTTTCTTTCATTCTCTGTTCTAGCCACCCTTAACTATTCCTATTCCTCTGTCCTCAAGGATCTTAATCTAATGAGGAAGCCAGATAGACAAGCATAGCTCAGTGAGTAGTATTCAGAGGTAGTTGAAACTACTTGCAGAAGGCCATCTATACAAGGCAACGCTAGAGAACTAGAGCATAGTTGGTCGCAGAGAGAACAATATTTGCCCCCAGTCGCTGTCCCATTCCAGGTGTAATCTACCACACACCTTGGGCAGGGTAGAGATGTGGGTGGGTGGAACGAGACTGAGGGATTGGAGACATCAGCTGGCCCTTCTGCCAGGTGCTCTCACTGCTCAGGCCAGGGCTTCCAGCGGGTGGCTGGGGCTGTCTGTCCTGGTACTCCCTGCAGAAGGCTGCTTCAGGGAGATCTGGGCTGAGGACAGCAGGGCTGAGCCAGAGGCCAAAGATGTGACAGGGGCTTCCAAAATACAACCAAGCCCTCCTAAGGCTCTCTCCAATTAACCACAACCTCTATATCCTACTCTTGATGCACCTGAGGAGAAGCATGAATCTTTTCCAAGAGGCCTTACTACTCTGGGGATGTGAAAGGTGCCATGGTCAGTCCTAAGACAGAACTTCACCTCTTCAGTAAAGGAGACAGTCCTAGTAGCACAAACTGTGCCCAGCACACCCAGCCCAGGCTCCAGACACTCAGAGAAGCATTATCCAGCCAGCAGGGACTTGAGGCCTGGGCTGATGCCACAACTTGGGGACACATCAAGGCTGGGCTGTCCACTCTGGGGTTCAGAGAACAAGAGAGGGGAAGTAGGGCAGGAGACTGAAGAGGCCAGACCAGGCCATGACCCCATCATCTTCCTCACGGGTCATTTTTTTTTTTTTTTTTTGGAGACAGAGCCTCAAGTTGTCCCCCTGGATAGAGTGCCATAGCATCACAGCTCACAGCAACCTCCAATTCCCAGGCTCAAGCGAGACTCCTGCCTCTGCCTCCCAAGTAGCTGGGACTACAGTTGCCCGCCACAACACCCAGCCATTTTCTGGTTGCAGCTGTCATTGCTGTTTGTCGGGCCCGGGCTGGATTCGAACCCACCAGCTCAGGTGTACGTGGCTGGCGCCTTAGCCGCTTGAGGCACAGGTGCCAAGCCCTCACAGGTCATTTTCAATGACATTCCTTGGCCTGCCACATAGGTGATTGGCCTTCACTGCAGCCGAGAGGTGAGAGCAGCCAGAGAAAGGCTCAGAGTTCCCCACAGAGCAACGTCAGGTGCCAGGGCCCCAGCAGGGCTGGTGCCCACATGCCTGCAGTACTCACCCTTTTATGGTAGATGGCACTGTACTTGGCAAGGTTCTTGTCCCTGCAGCCACCCCAGCCCAAGAGAATCACCACAGGCTGTCGAGTCCCCGCCTCCTTCTCACCTTGGCTGGGGCTGTTCTCTGAAACACAGACACAGCAGGGTTTGTGGGGACTGGGGTGACTGGCCGATCCAGAGCCAGCACTGCTCTGGCTTCAGGCAGGGAAGCAACTGCTGTCAGGTCCAGGCATCCTGCCAGCCCCTGTGCCCCAGGCTCCCTTGGGACTCCTTCCCATCCCGTCTTTCTGACCCGCACTATGGGGTCACAGGACAAGCCCATACAAGGGCACCTTTCTTTAGTGATTCAAAGACAGCCCAGGCAAGAAAACCAAACACCTTATCCATGGCATTACACCTTCAAATCCAGGGGTTGGCAAACTCTAAACCAAGGGCCAAATCAGGCCCACTGTCTATTTTTGTATATCCCGCAAGCTAAAATTATATATATATATATATATATATATTTTTTTTTTTTTTTTTTTTGTGGTAGAGACAGAGTCTCGCTTGATTGCCCGCGGGAGGGTGGGGGGGTGTCCCACCGCGCACCGCCACCGCCCACGCCGGGGCTTGGGTGTGGCGGTTGCG
>CAUYRH010090503.1:0-16605 GCA_963574655.1 Perodicticus potto
ATCTAATAAAGGGCTAATATCCAGAATCTACAAAGAACTCAAACAAATCAGCAAGAGAAAAGCAAACAACCCCATTAAAAAGTGGGCAAAAGACATGAACAGAAGCTTTTCAAAAGAAGATAGACAAATGGCCAATACACAAATGAAAAAAATGCTCAACATCATTAATCATCAGGGAAATGCAAATTAAAACCACAATAAGATATCACCTTACTCCTGCTAAGATGGCTTTTTTTTTTTTTTTGAGACAGAGTCTCACTATGTCACCCTTGGTAGAGTGTTGTGACGTCACAGCTCCCAGCAACCTCAAACTCTTGGGCTAAAGCGATTCTCTTACCTCAGCTTCCCAAGTAGCTGAGACTACGGGTGCCCACCACAACGCCTGGCTATTTCTTTTTTATTGTAGTTGTCGTTGTTTAGCAGGCCTGAATCAAGCATTATAAAAACATTCTATGTAACAAAAACATTTGTACCCCCTTAATATTTGGAAATAAAATAATAATAATAATTTGGAACTGATTGATGGCACATATGGGCATGAAGAAAAGTAAAAGTCATGGGAAATCAAGAAAGGGGTAAGGGGGAAGAAGGGAGGGGTAAAAACCTACCTAGCAGGTGTGATGAACACTATTAGGGTGATAGGTACACTAACAGCTCTGACTTAAGCATTATGAAAGCCATCCGTGTAACAAAAACATTAGTATCCCCTTAGCATTTCAAAATAAAAAAAGACTTCTCATGTAAACACAGGACCAAGGAGACTAACATATGCTGAATACCAACAATGAACTAAGTGGTATGTTTCACTCGATCCTGACAACCCAGAGAAATGAGCATTATCATCCTGATTGATTTTACAGATGAAGAAACTCAAGACTCAGGCCAGGAAGTAATTTGCTTCCACAGCTGGTAGGAGGGACAGATATATATTTAAAAGTAAATGCTGGAGTGAGGGTTTAAACATCAAACCAACTTGCTATAAGTCACAAATGAAATACAAAAATGCTTTTCAGGTTTTGTGCACAGATTTCCAATTTGAGAAGTAGAACCATTGTCATTATAGAGGATGCTGAATACATACAGGATACAAGCCATGTGGAAGCATGGGGGCTTCTCTTGAGCAGGCGTCAGATGAGCAGATTTGAGGCAAACCAATAGTCTAGACAAATAGCCTTCTTTGAGGTTGGATTATGGGTGACACATAATTGAAAGTGAGGAGTTCTGGTTTAAAGTAGCAACCAACGTATTTTCCTCTTCTTACCCAAACCCAACTAAGATGGTTTGCAAAGTCTTTTAAAAAAGAATTAACCTAAAGGACAAAAGAGAATGGGCATGGCTCTAACAGCAGAGGGGAGGTGGTAATAACAGGAGAAAAATGGAAAGCAGATGATGGAAGGACAGTTACCTGACAGGTAGAGAAAGTTAGGGCAGAATCCTGAGAAGGGTGATGCCAACATGAACTGGATCAGTCACATTGATTCTTAGGCTTGGGTCTGGGGCCTTCAAGGTCATTAATAAAGGCCAGAAACAGGGTCATCAGTTGAAAGTTTGTGTACTGAGCAGTTTGGCTGGACACTCAGGTTCCTTTGACCACCCTACACAACCAGGAAACCCTTCCTTCCTCCTCGTCATCTTCTCCAAAGAACTTTCCCAGAGACAAGACCTAACACCAACATTTGGAGATCCCCAAATAAAACAGGCTACATTCTGGTGACCACCTTAGCGAAACCCACCACTGGGAAGCCCCACCCCACCCAGAACTTCTGTTCAGGGCTTCACTCTTAAATATCAATGAATAGCCAAAACATCACTCGATATTTCATAAAAGCTGCCATTATTTAAAAGAAAGATTGAGGCTCGGCGCCTGTGGCTCAATGGCCTAAGGCGCCAACCACATACACCTGAGCTGGTGGGTTCGAATCCAGCCCGGGCCCGCTAAACAACAATGATGGCTGCAACCAAAAAATGGCCGGGCATTGTGGCGGACGCCTGTAGTCCCAGCTACTTGGAAGGCGGAGGCAGGAGACTCGCTTGAGCCCAGGAATTGGAGGTTGCTGTGAGCTGTGATGCCATGGCACTCTATCCAGGGTGACAGCTTGAGGCTCTGTCTCAAAAAAAAAAAAAGAAAAAAAGAAAGAAAGATTGGGCGGTACCTGTGGCTCAGTGAGTAGGGCGCCTGCCACATATACCAAGGGTGGTGGATTCAAATCCGGCCCCGGCCAAACTGCAACAAAAAAATAGCCGGGCGCCTGCAATCCCAGCTACTGGGAAGACTGAGGCAAGAGAATCGCCTAAGCCCAGGAGTAGGAGGTTGCTGTGAGCTGTGTGACGCCACAGCACTTCACTGAGGGTGATAAAGTGAGACTCTGTCTCTACCAAAAATAAAAAAGAAAGATCAAAATGAATGAATAGGGGAAAAATGATCAAGAGAAATAACCCAGGGAAAACAATAAAATGCAAGTAACAGAATTAAAAAAATTATATTTAATTTTCTTGGAGAAATGAGAGATCTTGTGTCCATAATTGAAAGTAAAGTGTTTTAGTTGAAATTTGAGCCTTAACCACATTTGTTCTTTTCCTTTCTACCAAGCCCTACTAAAGTTTTTGCAAAGAGATTTTTAAGGACTTTGGCTCTAAGGGCAAAGAGAACAGGAGAGGCTTCAACAATAACACAAGAGTAAGATGTTATAGGAAGGGAAAAATCAGAAACCGCAAAGAATTCTTGGAAATTAAGAATTGGCAACCAGAATAACAGAAATAATAAAAACTCAACAAAGTGCTTAAAAGACAGAGTCAAGGCTTGGCGCCTGTGGCTCAACGGGCTAAGGCGCCAGCCACGTACACCTGAGCTGGCGGGTTCGAATCCAGCCCAGGCCCGCCAAACAACGACAGCCGCAACCAAAAAAATGGCCGGGCATTGTGGCGGGTGCCTGTAGTCCCAGCTACTTGGGAGGCGGAGGCAGGAGACTCGCTTGAGCCCAGGAATTGGAGGTTGCTGTGAGCTGTGATGCCAGGGCACTCTATCCAGGGTGACAGCTTGAGGCTCTGTCTCAAAAAAAAAAAAAGGCAGAGTCAAGGAAATCTTCCAAAAGTGGAACAAAAACACAAAGATAGAAAATAAGAGGAAAATGGCTCAGCGCCTGTAGCTCAGTGCCTAGGGCGCCAGCCACATACACTGGAGCTGGTGGGTTCGAATACAGCCTGAGTCTGCCAAGCAACGATGACAACTACAACCAAAAAATAAAAAATAGCCAGGCATTGTGGCAGGCGCCCATAGTCCTAGCTACTTGAGAGGCTGAGGCAAGAGAATCGCTTAAGCCCAAGAGTTTGAGGTTGCTGTGAACTGTGATGCCACCACACTCTACCAAGGGTGACAAAGTGAGACTCTGTCTCAAAAAAAAAAAGAAAGAAAGAAAGAAAGAAAACAGGAGGAAAAGATAAGAAAATTAGAGAATCAATCCAAGAGTTCCAGCATCCAACCCTGTGCTCTTCATTCCATAAAGACTGAAAATGGAGGAAAAGAAATGATCAAAAAATTATTATATAGCAATTCCTGGAACTAGAATCTCCATATCAAAAGAGCCTCCCAATAAATTGGGTTGATAATTGGGAGACCCTATTAGACGTATGGGAAGGTACATCACCAATAAAATTCAGAATACTAAGGACAAAAATGAAGATCCTAAAAGTCTAATGTAAAATCCTAAAGCTGTCATACAAAGGAACAGGAATTGAAATAGCATTGGACTTCTGAACAGAAACACTGACTGCTGGTAGGCAGTAGAGCAATTCCTTTGACATTATATGGGAAAATTATTTTCAATCTAGGATTCTCTATCCAGTAAATCCTTCAAGTGGAAGATAGAATAAAGACATTTTTGGATGGAAATGCTCTTAAAACTACAGTTTCCATGCATGCTCTCTTAGGAAGCCCTAGGAGGATAAGCTCCAGCAAAGTGAGGGAGTAAATTAATAATGAGAAAGAAAGGGGTCACAGCAACAGAGCATGGGAGACAAGAAGCAGGAAGTTCTGAGATAATGGCTAAGAGAAGTAACAGCATGACAGCTGTTCAGCAGGCCTGGAAAGCAAAGAGTTGGAAAGGGAGAAAGAATAGGAAGTATCTCCAGGAAAAAATTAGGACTGTCATGCTGAGTTGTTTGTGCATGTGGAAAGTTCCATGGATTGGCTTGTGATGATGATATTGCAGCATTTGGGGTGCAGTAACATCAGCTACACAGAAAACCAGGCAGATGCCTGTGGAGGACAGTGTTCATTCCACTGCTGGCTCTTTTAAGCTAAGCTGATCAAGCACAAGCCTCTGACCTGTTTGGCAATATTTTTTCAGATGTTTCAGGCAATATTTCAGAATCAATGTTACCACCAACCAATATTCCCAATCTGTATGATCTTGTTTTAAAGTCTATGAAGGCAAAGACTTAGTTTTTCCTGTGTAAAGTGAATATCCAGTACCTAGAAAAGTACCTGAAATTTAGTAGAACTTCAGTAAATATTTGTAAGTTTGAAACTAAAACAGGTAACTAAAAAGTGAAGGCAATTATTAACTCCAGGAAAAATGAAGGAGACATTATTTGCTGCTTCCCCAAAAAACACTCCTCTTTTTTTTCTTTTTTTCTTTTCTTTTCTTTTTTTAAACAACAGAGTCTTACTAAATTGCCCTTGGTAGAGTGAAATGGTGTCATAGCTCACAGCAACCTCAAACTCCTGGGCTCAAGTAATCCTCTTGTCTCAGCCTTGTGAGTAGCCAGGACTAAAGGCCTCTGCCACAATGCCTGGCTAGTTTTCAGAGCCTGGCCAAAAAAGGAGTTTTATTTCTCATGAAGAGTTCTCAACCTGCAGTGGCCACCCTAATGGGCTGGGAAAAACACTATGCTAGCCCCAAGCCAGGAACACATGTTTCAAGTTAGAAATGAGGATTTATGGTTTAAGCCACTGCTGGTGAGATGGATTTTCTGTTACTTGCAGCTTGGAGCAAGCATCCTTACTGATATACATGCATTTAAAGACCTGTTTGGTATGAAAGGAGATATGGAGCTGGATGAGGTGGCTTCTGCCTGTTTCAGCAGCTATGAAGCAGGAGGATCATTGAGCCCAGGATTTTGAGGCTAGCCTAGGCAATATAGCAAGACTCTGTTTCTTGGTCAGGCCCAGTGGCTCACGCCTGTAATCCTAGCACTCTGGGAGACTGAGGTGGGTGGATCACCTGAGTTCAGGAGTTCAAGACCAGCCTGAACAAGGGTGAGACCCCCCCTAAAAAAAAATAGCCAAACGTTGTGGTGGGGGCCTGTGTTCCCAGGTACTTGGGAGGCTGAGGCTCAAGAAGATTGCTTGAGCCCAAGAGTTTGAGGTTGCTGTGAGCTGTGACAACACAGCACTCTACTGAGGAGAACAGAGTGAGACTCTGTCTCAAAAAGAAAAAAAAAGAAAGAAAAATCTTAGCTCAGCATTGAATATTTACATAATCATATACATAGTGATTATTGTTTTAACAACAAATTGTAAAGTAGCCCTGCTGGGAGAATAAAGGAAGGGAAATTGAATCAGGTTGTGTGAAAAGGCCAGGTCCTCATTACTGTGACAGGAAGACACAGATAAGGCCTCAATTTAAAAAATAGAACAGGGAAGAGAGAGGGCAACTGGCCAGATCTCGCCTAATGTGCACAATGTGAGGGTGTTCCGCACTCCCCTGGGTGACAGGCTCAACTTGAACTTTACCTTAGAATTGAAAACAATGGCTCGGCGCCTGTGGCTCAACGGACTGGGGCGCCAGCCACGTACACCTGAGCTGGCGGGTTCAAATCCAGCCCAGGCCCGCCAAACAACAATGACGACTGCAACCAAAAAATGGCCGGGCGTTGTGGCGGGCACCTGTGGTCCCAGCTACTTCGGAGGCGGAGGCAGGAGACTCGCTTGAGCCCAGGAGTTGGAGGTTGCTGTGAGCTATGATGTCATGGCACTCTATCCAGGGTGACAGCTTGAGGCTCTGTCTCAAACAAAAAAAAAAGAAAACAATGTAGGCTCAGCACCTGTGCCTCAATAGGCTAAGGCGCCAGCCACATACACCTGAGCTGGCACGTTTGAATCCAGCCCGGGCCCGCCAAATAACAATGACGGCTGCAACCAAAAAATGGCCGGGCATTGTGGCGGGCGCCTGTAGTCCCAGCTATTTGGGAGGCGGAGGCAGGAGACTCGCTTGAGCCCAGGAATTGGAGGTTGTGAGCTGTGATGCCACGGCACTCTATCCAGGGTGACAGCTTGAGGCTCTGACTCAAAAAAAATAAACAAACAACAACAAAAACAATGTAACCTAAACATTTATGTCCTCAGATTAATCTGAAATTTAAAAAGAAAGACTTAAAAAATAGAACATAGTGACTTAAGCATATTAATTAGAAATATGGCAATACTGTTTTTATCAGAAAAAAAGAGAGAAAAGGGCTGAAAGTGTGTGTTTTGGAAGGTAAGTGAAGGAAGTAGGGAAGGCCAGGGCAGGTAACTGCCGTAATTCATTATGAGCCTTAGCTCTACTTGACTCTTCAAAATGAACCTACATTCTCTGATAAAATTTTAAGTTAATTTCAAATTAAATCAAATAATGTTATAGATTTGGAGATAAATTTCACTAATAAAACCATGCCAGCAGGGCATGGGTGGCATGTACCTATAGTCCAAGCTACTCAGGAGGCTGAGGCAGAAGATCACTTGAGCTTAAAAGTTCAAGACAAGCTTGGGCAACATAGCAAGATCTCATCTCAAGAAAAAAATGCCGAAGAGAAATGAACCAACCAAACAAAAAAAAAAAAAGAGTGATGATATAGTATATTATTCATTAACATGCTCTAATATCGTTTAAAAGTTATAGAAATGGATGGAAGTTACAAAGACAAAGCTGTTTGCAGCGGTTCTCAACCTGTGGGTCCCACAGGAACTGTATTAAAGGGCCAGGGCATCAGGAAGATTGAGAACCACTGTGTTAGAGGTATAGGGTGAAGGGTATTTATGGTGAACATAGGAAATGTGGTCACAGAGCCTGACACTTTAGCTTCCAGTTCAAGGTATCAGTTTCTCAGTTTACGGAGACTAGTTTTGTGCATAGCATATGCTTAGTCTGACATGTGAATCTCTTTGGAGGTCTGCAATAAAGAAGCTCAACAGCCCAGCTGGGGAGCCAAGAGTAACTGCCAAACATAAAGCAAGGAACAGTTCTAGAAAGGGGTCAAGAGCGGCTAATGAGTAAGCACTGGTGTGGTCAGGCACAGCCCTATGGGTTTGACCTGGGCCATATAGAATGAATGGCATTTCAGGAAACAAGAAAGAGGGAGGGGCTCCAGGTAAAATAAATAAAGCAAACAAAATCATTAATACAAAGAGCTCTTTTTTATTTCAGATTAATATGAGGATATAAATGTTTAGGTTGCATTGTTTTCATTTCTAAGCTAAAGTTCAAGTTGTAGTTGAGCCCTTCACCCAGGATGTGCTGAACACCCTCACATTGTGTACATCAGGTGAGGTCCTGCCAATAGTCCTCCCTCCTCCTCCTTCCCCTTTCTCTTCTCTCCCCTTCCCTTGCTAGACTATACTTGTGTTTTCTTTGGTGTGGTCATGTAGTTGTTTATATATTGGTTTCATATTAGTGTTGAGTACATTGGGTACTTTTTCCCCCATTCTTGTGATACTTTACAAAGAAGAATGTGTTTCAACTCCATCTAGGTAAACACAAAAGATGTACAGTCTCCATCTTTTCTTATGGCTGAATAGTACTCCTTGGAATACATATACCACAGTTTGCTCATCCACTCATGAGTTGATGGGTACTTGTGTGGCTTCCACGTCTTGGCAATTGTGAATTGAGCTCCAATAAGCATTCTAGTGCAAATGTCCTTGTAGTCAAATAATTTTTTTTCTTCTGGGGAGATACCTAGTAAGGGGATTGCAGGATCAAATGGAAGGTCCACTTTTAGTTCTTTGAGAATTCTCCATACTTCTTTCCATAGAAGTTGTATTAGTTTGCAATCCCACCAGCAGTGCAGAAGTGTTCCCTTCTCTTGGCATCCATGCCAGCATCTGCAGATTCAGAATTTTGTGATGTGGGTTAATCTTACTGGAGTTAGGTGAAATCTCAGAGTGGTTTTGATTTGCATTTCTCTGATAATCAGCAACAATGAGCATTTTTTTCATGTTTTTGGCCATTTCTCTGTCATCTTCAGAGAAGTTTCTGTTCCAGTCTCTTGCCCACTCACAGAGGAGGTCGTTTGCTCTTTTCTTATTGATTAATTTGAGTTCTCTGTAGATTCCAGTTATCAGCTCTTTGTCAGATTCATGGCATGCAAATATCTTCTCCTATTCTGAGGTCTGTTTGCTTTAGTTGTGGTACCCTTAGCTGTGCAGAAACTTTTATAATTAATATTTTAAAAAGCTGAAAATACACATGGGGAGCTCTTCTAATAAAACAAGTAAAAGACCAAGAACCCAGAAGAAAAGGGAGCAAAGAATATGTGCATATATCATTAACCAAAAAAAATTCCAAGTGCAAATGGATCTTAAGTATGTGAAGATTCACAGGCATGATAAGAGAAATACTCCATACATTCCATTTTCAACCATGTGCAGTAGCTGACACCTGTAATTCCAGCATTTTGGGAGGCCAAGATGGGAGGATCACTTGAGGATGTAAGTTTGAGACCCACCTGAGCAATATAGTTAGACCCCATCTCTACAAAAAATAGAAAAATTAGCCTTAGCCAGGAATAGTGGAATGTATCTATTGTCCCAGCTATTGGGGAGGCTGAAGCAAAAGGATCACTTGAGCCCAGGAGTCTGAGGTTGCAGTGTGCTGTGATGAAGCCATTGCACTTTAGCCTGGGCAACAGAATGAGACCCTGTTTCAAAAAAAAAATCCATTTTCATCTCTCACATTAGCAAAAATCAAAGTGTTTGGTAGCACCACATATAGCAGGCAGAATTCTAAGATGGTACCCCAAATTCCCACTGCCTAGGATACACCCAGCTCTCCTAGTCATTTATTCACTCAAAAACTAATCTAGGTGGTGCTGTGAAGGGATTTTGCAGATGTGATTAAGTTCCCAAATCAGTTGATCTTAAGATTATAACCAGCTGGGCCTGATCTAATCATATGGACCCTTTAAATCTGGGCCTAGAGCAGTGGTTCTCAACCTTCCTAATGCCGCGATGTATTTTCATTGTTACAAAGTGGTCGCGACCCACAGGTTGAGAACCGCTAGCCTAAAGGATGGAGGCAGGGGAATCAGAGATTCAAAACATGGGAATAACTGCACTGCTGTTCACCTGAAGAGTGACTGTAGAAGGGGATTGTAGGAGCAGAGAGCAGGTCCCTGGCTGACAGCCAGCAAGAAGAGGCAGATCTCAGTCCTGCAACCATAAGGAACTGAATTCTGCCAACAACAAAAACAAGCTTGGAAGTAAACATTTCCCCAGAGACAAGCCTTCAGCCTGGCAACACCTTGATTTCAACCTTGTGATGCCTTGCGCAAAGGACCCAGTCATGCCATGCCAGACTTTCTGACCTATAGAACTGTGAGCTCATAAATGGAGGTTGTTTTAAGCCTCTGAGTTTATAGTAATTTGGTATGCAGCAACAGAAATCTAATTTGCTGTGTTTTAAAGGGTGTGGGGAAACTGGCACATTCAAGTTTAACCTCTGCAGAGGGCAAATTGGCAATACTACATATCTATGAAAATTAAAGTTGCTTATCCCTTTGACCTGGCAACTCCAGCTTTAAAAATTAATGTATGGGCTTGGCGCCTGTGGCTCAACAGCCTAAGGCGCCAGCCATATACACCTGAGCTGGCGGGTTCTAATCCAGCCCGGCCCACCAAACAACAATGACGGCTGCCACCAAAAAATAGCCAGGCGTTGTGGTGGGCGCCTGCGGTCCCAGCTACTTGGGAGGCGGAGGCAGGAGACTCGCTTGAGCCCAGGAGTTGGAGGTTGCTGTAAGCTGTGATGCCACGTACTCTATCCAGGGTGACAGCTTGAGGCTCTGTCTCAAAAAAAAAAAAAAAAAAAAAATTAATGTATGTATGATGTATGTACAAATGACTTAATAAAAAAAATTCATTCTACAAATTACTCACAGTGTGCAAGATGGTCTGTAAACAAAGATATACATTGCAGCTTTGTTTCTAATAACAAAAGGCTGTATACAACCTAAATAGCTATCCATAATAGGCAGTCCAAATACATGATGGCGTACCTCCCATAATGAGACCACCACTGCAGATACTGGCACAGAAAGATCTCCAGGAATTATCTTTAGGTGAAACTGTTAGGTTTAGGATAGTGTATAGAATGCTACTGTTTCTATGGAGCAAAAAAGACAAATATAATCAGCTGTATATCTTCTGAAGATAACAAACTCATCCTGAGGGTTGCCTTTGGAGAGGAGACCTGGCCTAGGAGGGAGACTATTTCCAAGTTACCTTTGTTCTCTTCTGAGAACTAAGAAGGCGTATGTCTCACCTGTTCAAAATAATAAACACAAAAGAACGAGATTACCTCTACCCATGTGGGTACCTGAATCACAAAATAAAGCTACTTTTCCTTAAAGGAAGAAAGGAGAGGGCGGCGCCTGTGGCTCAGTGAGTAGGGCACCGGCCCCATATACCGAGGGTGGAGGGTTCAAATCCGGCCCCAGCCGAACTACAACAAAAAAATAGCCGGGCGTGTGGCGGGCACCTGTAGTCCCAGCTACTCGGGAGGCTGAGGCAAGAGAATCGCCTAAGCCCAAGAGCTGGAAAGCCATGGCACTCTACCAAGGGAGACAAAGTGAGACTCTGTCTCCAAAAAAAAAAAAAGGAAGGAAGGAGAGGGAAAGGGAGAGAGAAAGGGGGAAGGAGGGAAGAGAGAGGAAAGAGTAGAGCCACTTCCCCTCTGTTCAACTGAATACTTTTCTGCTTGGTATCAACTCTGTTGCTCATTTTTAGGCAAACGTCCACTTGCAACAGGCACAGAGGCGTCCCCACCCCCATCCCGTGAGAAAGTCTCCACCGCCTCCTGGTGCTGACTTCGCAGCCAATTGGCGCACAGTAGGGGCCGCATCAATATTTACTGCCTGACTAAGGGATGGACTAATGCCTTGTGCACGGTCTTTCCCTCGGCTTCTTTAGGGTGGGAAGGTGGTTTTGTTTTTACATTTGCTGAAAGGTTCTTACACTTTTGCTAAAATATTGCCAATATTAGGTGGGGTCTTTTTTTCCTGGAGGTGTCCAGGGAGAGGAGGCTGGGTAGGGAGTTTGAAAGTGACAAAGGACTTGGTCCAGGAGGAAATAAGGCGTGGCCCCCCGGCCCGGCTGCGTGGCAGATCCGACCCTCAGACCTGACGACACTCACAGGGTGGAAGGAAGTACCCTGCCTACCGCTGGCGAGTCACTCCGAACTGTGTGTGGCCTCCACTTGCTCACGCCCACAGGTCCCCAGAATCCAACCTCTCTCTGCTTTTCTGTCCCTGACCAACTCAGCTTTCACCTCCGGCTTGGTTCACGGCTTTTTGTTTGGTGAAACTTTTATGACCCACCGGTCTGGGTCAGGGGCCACTCCTCCGTGCTCCCAGAGCCCCTGTTGACATCTCTACTGTACCAATTTACGATCCTCCAAAAGCAAACGCTGGCACAAGGACTTTGGGTGCAGGTGGTTTTTTGGGACATGACCCCAGGAATCACAAGCGAGAGAGCAGGAAAGGTGAGACAGGACAGGACGAAAGCCAATGAAGGATGCCTTTAGGAGCCGCTGCCACGGTGGGCAACTGGTGCGCAACCCTGCGGGGGCTGATGCAACTACTGTGCTTGCTGTACACTTACATGTGGTTAAGATGGGCAGTTTTATATTGTGTTCCTTTGGGGTTTTTTTGTTTTGTTTTGTTTTGTGTGAGACAGAGTCTCACTCTGTCATCCTGAGTAGAGTGCAGTAGCATCATAGCTCACAGCAACTTCAAACTCCTGGGTTCAGGCAATTCTCCTACCTCAGCCTCCCCAGTAGCGGGATTACAGGCACCTGCCAGGACGCCTGGCTGATTTTTCTATTTTTAGATGGGGGTCTGGCTGTTGTTCAGACTGGTCTGGAACTCCTGAGCTCAAGCAATCCACCTGCCTCAGCCTCCCAGAGTGCTAGGATTACAGGCATGAGCCATGAGCCACTGCGCCAGGCAGTGTTGTGTGCACAATGTTTTTACCACAATTGAAACACTGTCTCACTGGAGGACAGGGAGGCTGGGGCATTCCTCTACCAACTCTCATCCCTGATTGCTAACTCCGTTCTCACTTGTCCTACAATTCAAGGCTGCCCCTCCAGTGTGCTCAAGAGAAGCTGAGAGAGACAAGAGGTGGTCATTTAAGGCTCAGATGGACCCAGGGGCTATGCAGCACGCCCTATGGTGGTTTTGTTTGGAGTGCCTCCTCCCTACCCCACAAACCGTACCCCTAGCTTCAAGCTGTGTACTGGTAGAGATTTAGTGTTCAAAAACTATTTACCGGATGGGTGGGTGGATGAATAACTGAATGAACAAGCTTAGAGTTTCTGTTACTGAATACTGAGGGGCCAGATAGATGTTGAGGGCACTAGGATCAAATCACAGCAGCTTCGATGCCAGAATGGAAGCCAGGCTTGGTGGCTCATGCGTGTAGTCCCAGCTACTCTGGAGGCTGAGGCAAAAGGATCATTTGACCGGAGAGTTTGAGGTTTCTGTGAGCTTGGGTGATGCCCCGGCACCCTACCCAGGTTGACAGAATGAGACTCTGTCTAAAAAAAAATGTGAGAGTGGGTTGTCTACTTTAAGAATCTGAGGGAACAACTTTCCTACACAAAAATTGGCAGAAAACACGGGAGTTTCAAATCATAAAAATCTCAACACAACTTGGTAAATGGGATTGTTCCATATCCACCTCATGTCACAGGATGAATATATCACATGAAAACGTTTGTTGTTTCTATAATGCTGGTGGCATCCCAGAGCCTCAGGAGGTGATTTCCCCAGTAGCCCCTTCTCAACCACGGGCTAGCCTCAATGCATCCCCAAACTTCCCTCCAAGTCCAAGAAGAGAGGCGGTTTCTTTTCGGTTTCCTTTTTAAGCCTAAGTGTTTTTGAAAGTAACAACCAGGGCCAGACTAAAATTACCCCAGACAGGAAGAACAAGTAGCAGCAAGCGCGTGGGAATCTGGTGTTGTGTGCACAGTGGTTGCCATCCTCGCTTAATTGCCTAACAGACCCTCCCAGCCCAGTTCACGGGTCTAGACCAGACAGGCCTGGCCATGCCAGTGACCTGCCACCGCCCTTGGGTTGGTAGGTGTGCCTGTCTGAGTACTCCCACGGCCTCTGCCACGCTGGCACCTGGATTGGGCCACTCCACCCAGGTTGCCATGAAGTGGAAGGGAATTGAGTTGCTCCCATGCCCTCTGGCCTGGAGCCAGGACCTGGGCTCCTTGGTGACAGGGAGAGCTTCCCCAGGCTATTGAAGGCTCTGACTCACCTGTTCTACCTACGATAGGTGTGGCTTCTGCAGGGACCCTACTAGTAAGGGCCTGGGTGACTCCCAGAGTGGGGAACTGCTTTCTCATCAGCCTGGGACACAACAGGTCTGCTCTCGGGCCTGCAGAAAAAAAGCGTGGTTAAGCCCCAGGAAGTTCGGCTTACCCACCCTGAAATGCATGGGGAGCACAGTGCTCAGAGGCATATGAGGCACACAGGCCTTTTGACAAAGATTAGCCTAATGCTCATGAAATTAAACATCCTTGAAACTCTTGCCTCCCCAGGTATCTTAGACACACACAGCACTTTTCCAGTTTTCCTGCAACACTTCCGGTCTCAGCAGCACCTCCTTGTCTTATACCCTCTCCTTGGTTGGAGTGCTCCCAGGCTTCTCTCCCAGTCTTCCCTAATTATGGGTCTCCCCACCTTGTTCATCAGTGAGCTCACCAAGTTTGGCTTCAAGGATCATTCCTTGAGAGCTCAAACTTCAGTTTACCCTTCCACTGTTCTCTTTATATTTGCCAGGATAGAACTTTCTAGGGCCTCAATACATGTTGACTCCTCAATTTCTACCTGTAGCTGGATTACCTCTCCTCTGCCTTAATGCAGCCAAAATAGAACTTTCTATTCAGGCCACATAGCACCATGGGGCAACTCTGGACAGCTTTGCTCCTGCCCTCCTCTAGCTGTCCATTCTGCAACTCCAAGACATTCTCTGCATCCACTGCAGTGTGTGTGGGGGGCGGGGAGGGGCGCGATATGGGACCCAGTCTCCTTTGAGGATCCCAAATATGAATCTGGCCAGAGATCTCTGGCTTCTTGTTTCCCTTTCAACTTATCCAAGTCTCCACCCTTTCTTTGGCCATAAGCTCAGAAAAGTGGACTTGGGACCCATTGCCACACCCCTTCTGGCCCTGCCTCCATGTTTCTGCTCACAATTCCTGGGAACCAGAAGGGATGACCTTTGAGCTTTCACTTCCTCCAGGTCATATCTTCCTAGTCGAAGGCAACAAAGCTTGTGGTCTGACCAACGTTGGCAGAGAGGTATCTTCTCTCTCATAGAAGAGATATCTCTAGGATTGGTTTTTAATTTGCTCAAGCAGTTTGGAAAAACTTTCCCTGCTCCCAAGCAGATAGGTACAGTCGGCTCAGGGAGAAAGTTGTCTATATAGAAAAGCCAGAGAGGGCGGCGCCTGTGGCTCAGCGAGTAGGGCGCCGGCCCCATGTACCGAGGGTGGCAGGTTCAAACCCAGCCCCGGCTGAACTGCAAAAAAAAAAAAATGGCCAGGCATTGTGGCAGGCGCCTGTAGTCCCAGCTACTCAGGAGGCTGAGGCAAGAGAATCGCCTAAGCCCAGGAGTTGGAGGTTGCTGTGAGCAGTGAGGCCATAGCACTCTACCGAGGGTGACAAAGTGAAACTCTGTCTCTAAAAACAGAAAAGAAAAAAGACTCAGGTGATGTCATGTACTTCCTTGTAAACCACTCCCCAACTAACTTTAGGGACTTTTCTAAAAATGCAGGTGCCAGGTCCCATCTCAGACTCACTAAACCATAATCTCTGAGGGTGGGCCCAGGCACGTGTATTTTTTTGGCAATAGCTTAACTGTAACATAGTTCACTTACCATAAAATCCATCCTTTTAAAATTCTGTATACAACGCAGTGGTTTTACTATGTTCACAGAGTTTTGCAACCCCTATCTAATTTTAGAACATTTTCATTACCCAAAAAAGGAAATCCCACACCCATTATGTGAGCATTTTATATAAATGGAATTGTATACAATATGTGGTCTTTTGTGTCTGAAAACTTAGCATATTTTCAGGTTTTGTCCATCTTGTAACATGTATCAGTACTTGATTCCTTTGAGTGGCTGAAAATTATTCCATTTTGTGGACGTACCAAAGTTTGTTTAGCCATTCATCAGTTGATGGACATTTGAGCTGTTTGCGCGAATCCATTCTTTATTGACATAAAGGAAATGCCCAAAGCTGGGTGATTTATAAAGAGGTTTATTTGGCTCATAGTTCTGTGGACTGTACAAGAAGTATGGTGCCAGCCTTTGCTTCTGGTGAGGGCTTCAGGGAGCTTCCAATCAAGGCGGAAGGTGAAGCGAGAGGAGGTAGGTCTCAGGGCAAGAGCAGGAACAAGAGAGGGAGAAGGAGGTGCCAGGCTTCTTTAGAACAACCAGCTCTTATGTGAACTAATAAAGGCAGACAGAATTCATGGGGAGGGCACCGAGCCTTTCAGGAGGGATGCCCCCCATGACCCAAACACTTCCCACCAGGCCCCACATTTAATACTGGGGATCGAATTTCAACATGAGACTTGGAGGGGCCAAACATCCAAACCCTACCCGGCTGTCATGAGAACAGCTGCCATGAACGCTCATATACAAGTGTTTGCTTGGCTAGAGAGCTAGAAATGGAACTGCAGGGGCAAATGGTAACTCTATGTGTAACCTTTTGAATAACCACTAAACTTTTCCAAAATGCCTGCAACATTTACCTATCTCCCCAGCAATGAGTGAGGGTCTTGGTTTCTTCATATCCTCCAAAATCCATGTGTATTTTGACCATGCCGCGCAAGCGCAAGTGAGTTTGAGCATCCCTGTGCTGAGCTCAAACCCCTACTATCCTGACAATTACCTGGGACTGCCCTGAGTACTTGAGTGGCCCTGGATTGACCACCTTCCTCAGAGGGGCCCAGGATAGGTATGATGGAACTAGTGTGCTTTGGGGTGTTTATGGGCATGAACATGGTGGAGGAATTAATTGGGACAGTGCTTAAACCAAACGCCTGAGAAATTGAGCGATGAGAGATATTTAGGAGGTGGCGGGGGTGGGGGCAGGGCCCGAGACCAAGCCAGGTCCTGACTCAGCCTCCTCTGAGCTGCTATTTGACTGTGATTGCGTCATTTAGCCTCCCAGGCACAGCTCTGAGTTGTTTAAAAAAAAAAAAAAGGTGGTTTATCTGCTCCAAACTCCACCTCCAGAAGGATGCTGTGAGGTTAAAATGAGCTAGCTGGCAGAAGCTGGTGCAAGTTCTAGGCAACTCTTATATGTATTCTTTTTTTTTTTTTTTTT
>CAUYRH010090504.1:0-22053 GCA_963574655.1 Perodicticus potto
AACAAAAATAAACAAATGGGACTTAATTAAACTCAAAAGCTTCTGTACAGCTAAGGAGACAACAACCAAAGCAAATAGACAACCTACCCAATGGGAAAGGATATTTGCATATTTTGAATCAGACAAAAGCTTGATAACTAGGATTTATAGAGAACTCAAATTAATACACATGAGAAAAGCTCACAATCCCATATATCAATGGGCAAGAGACATGAATAGAACCTTCTCTAAAGAAGACAGATGAATGGCTAACAAACATATGAAAAAATGCTCATCATCCCTAATTATAAGAGAAATGCAAATCAAAACCACCCTGCGATACCATCTAACTCCAGTGAGAATGGCCCACTTCACAAAATATCAAAACTGCAGATGCTGGCATGGATGTGGAGAGAAGGGAACACTTTTACACTGCTGGTGGGACTGCAAACTGATACAACCTTTTTGGAAGGAAGTACGGAGAACCCTCAAAGAACTCAAGCTAGACCTCTCATTTGATCCTGCAATCCCATTACTGGGCATCTACCCAGAAAGAAAAGAATCCTTTTATCATAACGACACTTGCACTAGGCTGTTTATTGTAGCTCAATTTACAATTACCAAAATGTGGAAGCAGCCTAAATACCCACCAACCCAGGAATGGATTAACAAGCTGTGGTATATGTACACTATGGAATACTATTCAGCCATTAAAAAAAATGGGGACTTTACCACCTTTGTATTAACCTGGATGGAAGTGGAACACATTATTCTTAGTAAAGCATCACAAGAATGGAGAAGCATGAATCCCATGTACACAATTTTGATATGAGGACAATTAATGACAATTAATGACACGGTCGGGGTCAGGTGAGGGGAGAGCAGAGAGAGAAAGAATGAGGGAGGGGTGGGGAAAGTAAGAGCAGGGAGAGGGAAGGAGTGAGGGGGTGGGGTCTTAGTGTGTGCCACACTTTTGGGGGCAAAACACGATTGTAAGAGGGGCTTTACCTGAAAAATGCAATCAGTGTAATATGGTTTCTTGTACCCTCAATGAATCCCCAACAATAAAAAAAAAAAAAAAAGAAAACCCTCATATACAATAACAAAAAAAAACAAAAAAAAAATTGAAAGGTATAAACCAATAAACAAACATGTACCATATGAACATTTAAAAGGCTAACAAAAGAATAGCAAAAATACATATGAGATGCATATGTATCTAATTGCTTAAATCCATAGAACTCTTATAAACAAAGGATATGTACAATTCAATAGAAATTTGGTTTCTTTATGACCTAGTCTCAGGAGTTACTCAGTATCACTTCTGTCACACTCTTTTAGGCTCCCCCAGATTCAAAGAGAGAGGATCCAAATGTCTCCTTGTCCGTAAGAAGAGCATCAAATATTAATAACATGCAGGTATGTTTTAAAATCACAAGCTGTAAGTGTTCAACCTAGCAGTCAAGCCAAGTTGAACACAAAAGATGTAGGTGAAGGATGTTCATTTGAGCATGAATTATATGGCTTTCAATCTTTAGGATTCCTCCAAATCACCTGGAGGATTTGTTAAAATAGATTTCTAGTGCCACCCAAAGAGCTGCTGATTCAGGAACTAAAGAGTAGGACTAGAGCATTTGTATTTTTTAAATGTTTCTAGGTGATAAAGATTCTGCAGCTCTGAGGAACAGAATTTGAGAACCCCTGATTTATAACATCTCTACCTGAAATTTTATTATTGTACTTGCTTTCCCATTCCATAAAGAAAATGTGATTCAAACATACCACAATAGAACAGGAAGAAATCCCTGGCCTTGTTACTACCTGGTAAACCTATTCTTAGTCATGTTTTTGATGAAGAGAAAAGTCTTTGAGCAACTGAACCTCAAGTTCTAACCTCAGCCCAGAATTTTCTCAGTAAGATTATTGCAAAATTTGAAATAGTAGAATATTAGAGAAACTTAGTTACTCTGCTCCTTAACCTCCAAGTATATGAGTATATTTATGGCCAACGCAACTCTCATCTCTTTTTCTTAAATACTCCTGGCTCTATAGCCAGCATAGAGCCTGGTACTAAATTGACAGGCCTAGTGATACCCGAAGAAGTAGCAAAGTAGTGACTTTTCCAGGTTACTAACCATTTCTATTCTAGGAAGCCAGAATTTTCCCTAACAGCATTCTTGAACTACCTTCCTGCCATGAGTTTGGAGATGCTTCTTGTTTTCTAATGATACTTGACCTTTACTGATGCTATTACATGGTTATATTATATCCCTATGTAATACACCAGAGCACAGTCTATGGGGAAGAACAGTAGGTTAACCCTTCAGGACATCCTAAAGCACTGGCATCACTGTCACTTCCTCAATTCAAACTCTCCTCACTGCTCACTTCATGATTTATAAACTCCTAACCTCATCCTAATTTACTTTTCCAGACTTAGCGACCTCATTCTCCCTACAAGTAATCTGCATTCCAGGCCTTTTAAGACATCTCAGGTTTCTCCATATGTGTACTATTCAGTCTTCCCTTGTGTAAGTGCTGTTTCCTGTCCCTGAAAGTTCCTTGGCATGAATTCTGATCCATGCTTGACATGTGGCACTTCACTTTTTCCAGGATGACTCACTCCAGGTAGGAAAGATGCCTCACTCCTCTAATCCCACGGCATTATTTACATTTGACTCGTTTTACTTATGATGTCTCCTGTCTCTTTCAATAGTGTAAACTCCTTGAGGACAGAGACCAAGTTCAGCTCAACTGAAGACTACATGCTTCTCAGCACAATGCTTTGTGGGAGCTCAGCATCACGAGACACTTTTGTAAGTCATATCCTGATGCAGGCACTTAAAAATGCCTATGTCCTGGGTGGTGTCCGTAGCACAGTGGTGACGGCACCAGGCCACATACACTGAAGCTGGTGGGTTTGAGCCCAGCCCCGGGCAGCTAAAACAATGACAACTGCAACAAAAAATAGCCAGGCATTGTGGCAGGTGCCTGTAGTCCCAGCTACTTGGGAGGCTGAGGAAAGAGAATCGCTTAAGCCCAAGAGTTTGAGGGTGCTGTGAACTATGATGCCATGGCTCTCTATCAAGGGTGACCGCTTGAGATTCTGTCTCAAAAAAGAAAAAAATAATGCCCATGTGCTTTCAAAATGTATCATTGAAATTCAAACTCAAGACATGAAACCTGAAACACAACCATATTATAGTTCCAACAGCAGGTTTTAAATAACATGTAAGTAAAGCAAGAGTTTCTTACTTTTAGCTGTAGCTGTACCCTGGTCAAAAAAAATTTCCAACAATTCTCTCTGGAGTCCACCATGCCCAGGCTACGAACTTCATTATGAATTCCAGAAATTATCTTGTCGACATCTTCATCACTGAACATATCTGGGATGTCTCCTGTCCCCAAAAGAATGAGAATTACTAAGGGACCGTCTCCATTTAAATTTTAGATAGGACTTTTTAATGTTTGAAATGCATTATAAGACAAAATTCAGCTTAAATGGTAAGAGCTTGAAACCAGAAACACAATTGTTCTTCTTTTTGCATTTATGAGACACATAACACACCTACTAAATCCATACGTGTAGGAATAACACTTACTTCAGTAAAGGCCTTCTTATCCATAAGCAGACTAAGAAAGCAATGAACCTCAAATTAGTTAGTTTTATAGGTTCTCCCCAAAGACTGCCTAGCAAACATCCCAAAGATAAATTATCTCTCCTTAAAGTTCACTGAAACTACAGATAATTTGTCATTGGGGAAGATCTTTCAAGGAATGTGTTGGTTTAATCACCTGATGCCAGCAAGTCATTAATCAGCACGAGAAAGCTCTCATCTAGAACATGGGCATCTGTCAGCAGGAACACAATGGGGATGTTCTTGGCACCCGCTCTGATGTACAAATTGGCAAGATCTACCTGTGAGAAAAGGAGGCCGTCACTCATGGTTTGCTAAAACGCTGATGTAGTGCTGAGAGAGTGTGTGTGTGAGTGTGAGTGTGAGTGTGTGTGCGTGCGCACGTGTCTGTATGAGTGTTGGGAAGAACTCAGTAACAAACCCTAGAGCAACATGCTTACATATTCTTTGCTCTCCAGGGAAATGGGGACAGGGGAAAATGGCATGCCACCACCTCCTTTTCTGGCATAGGAAGATGAGAGTCATGTCTGTGGCTTAATGGAGCAGAGAGATGAAAACAGGTGAATAAGTCCTTTCTCAGAGAGTGAAAATAAACTCAGCCATGCCTCTGTCAAACCACACAGGAAAAGGCAGGCTTCTGTTCATTTCAGCACTCGTCTGTAGCACTGAAAACTGGTTTTCTTTATTTATTTGATTAGTAATATTAAAAGCAGGTGATGTTTCTAATTTAAAATAGCTTTCCCACAAACTATAAGGGCCATTTGGTAAGCATTATTTTGATTAAAAAGCAAAATTTAAAAACTTGATGAGTGTTTCTTGAACTTCCTATTCTCGTTGAATGTTATCCTTATATTCTTATCTGAGGTGGAAGAAATTTATTTGGACTTGTAAAGAAAGCATCTTCCTCCTCCCACACTCCCGTCTATTGTTTAGGAACATTAATCCTGTTGAGTACTAGGTTTGGTTGATGCAAAGTAAAAACATATTTGTGTAGTAAAATACTTTCTGAGCCCAGTTTATATGTTATTAAACCTATAAAATTTTATAGGAATTTGTTATTACTAATTTTACCATAAAGATAAAACAGCCAAAGATAAATAGTTTCTCTCAAGAGGTTGCCCTCTCTCCCATGGTTGGGGAGGCCTGGGCCAAATCTGGGAGACACAGCCCACATGGGGGTGCTGTAGGCTTGCACTTTATCCACCAGACAGAAGGGCTAGAAGTACTGCCTACCTCAGTTACTCACCTGAAATTCTTGGATTCCATAGCCTTTGGTCAGAGTGACTTGAAAGACCTCCAGACTGCAGATGTAAGCTGCCAACCTGGACAAGCTCTGCTTGCCACTGCCCCCCACTCCAATCAAGAGGGCATAACCCCTAGGGGTGTGTAAGATCCTACTGATACGACACCTGGTGAAAGAAGGAGCAAGCATACCCACAGCTGGTGAGACCTAGAGTGCCCTGGGGCTAGGTGTGTTTTGTATATTTGTAAAGTAAATATTTAGAAACTATATTCCAATTTTTATTGGAAACCTTTAATTCTTGTTCATACATTTTCCCAAACAAAGATCCTGCCTGCACCTTTGCCCTCGAACTGTTTGCCTAACAAACTTCCCTATGCTACAAATATTTTAACCTCTCTTATGGCTTTATTACTCACCACCAAAATTTAAAAAAAAAAGAAAACATACACAAGGCTTGTGTCTAAGTTTCAAGGTTTTCGATTATCAAGACAGATCCCAATTCTCTATCAGCATCCAACTGTGAGGATATCCAAGTGGGAATGTCCTTGTTCCAGAAGTCTTAGCTGTAGAATGAATCGCTTTGGTAAGAATGGATTTGTTTAGACTAACAAATATCTCCAAGTGATTTACTCTGTGCATTAAACATTTACCTCTTAATATGATTTTTATTTCCTTCATACTAATGCCTTCCTTGCGCCTAAATTAGAATAACTTACTGAAGCTGTTCTGTATCATAAAGTTAAATTTCCAGCAAGGCCAACTATTTCTATTACTGAAGATACTCTGAATGCTTATTTTATGTTACTGCTACATTTTACAGCTATGAATAAATTGTCTTTAACATTAGCAAAATATGGGTTAAGTTGAAAAATAATCAAAATGTTACAAATATTAAGAAAACTACAAAGTAAAATATTAACATACAGATATCAAAATGCCAACAGTTTGATGCCATTGTGTTTGCTAGGTTGCTTTTCTGAAATGAACTTAAACTTCAAGCCCCACATGATTCATGTAGATACTTTTTAAAGTAGAGATTAGAGATTAAAAAAAATAACAATAAAATTAGAGTCACCTACTCTAGGACCAGCCTGGGTGGACATTTCCTCCTCAAAGCATCCAATAAGTAAAAAACGGGTTATTTTGACAAGCTCAGTCATCTCATTAAATTTTACTTTATGTAACCAACCGCACAACAAAACCACTTTGGGGAAAGTTATAAAATGTCTCTGACATGAGAGGAAACTCCAAGCTATAAAGCACTGTATTCATTTCATTTTAATGTATGCTTTGAGGTTTTTACCTCACAAGATTCTCTAAGTGGCAAAGTCCCTTTCTGTAATACTCAAGGACGCACTCTTAAATCACCTCTAATGCTGAGTAAATCAGCTTCTAGCTCATAATCCCTGATCAAAGAAGCAGCCTTACCTTTTACTAAGAATTCCATACTGAGGGATTATATGGGAAAACTCTTTTCCTCAGTGTCAAGGCGGGGTGGGGGGTATTTATTTCACCTAAGCCCCAGCACACACACAAAGTCAGCGTCTATTAACCAGACCAGAAACAGTGTCCCTAACAATTCTAACACCATGGTTGTAGATCCCAACTAACACTTCATTTGTCTATTAATGGAAAGAAGCGTCACAACTGCAAAAGGATCAATAAAACTACCAATACTTAGCAGGCATACAACAAGTGATGACTAGAAGGACTCCAAATTTCCCTAGGCTCTGAGGCTAAACATTTTAAAGAATAATTCTTTTAAAAATTGAATTCTCTACATTTCTCCTTCTGTTCGGATTCCCTTCTTTCCTCTTTTTTGTTTTTAATGATGGTTTGTCTTTTACTTTTTAAAACTCTTTGCCCATTTTCCCTTATTAGAAAGGCCCAGGAGAGGTAATGGTGAACCAGAGTGGAGAGCAGAATGGGATGTAAAGATGCCATCGACTTTCTACACGGCTAAGGCCATAGTGACACTTTGGCTATACGACAATCATGTCATCCCCATTTAAAATCCATCTGATGGCTCTTAGAATAAAATCAAGACTCCTTACCTTGGTTCTGAGGAAAAGCCCTGCCAAGGAAGGTCCTTTCCCACCTATCTCTCCTTGTCATATTTTTCTCTTTGACGCAGCCACCCTGGCCCTCTTTTCTGTTTCTCAAACATTCCCTCCACAGGGCCACATGGAATCTGCCCTCTGCCTAGAATGTGCTTTCTCCATATCTTTCCACACCCAGCTCCTGCTTACCACCTAGGTTTCACTTTAAATGTTACCTCTTCACGTAGATGCCCAGTCCCTCTCTGGGAATCCACATAGTTTTGTTTTTTTTCCTCAGAATCAACCTATTTTGTCTATCAACAAGACACAGCACTTTCTGAGGTTTTTCTTGTTGATTCCCCTGCTTATCTGTTCATGTCCTTATGCCCACATAAAGTTGGCTAGAGAAGGACCTAGAGCAATGTCTAAGTGGAGGGTGCTGCAGATAGATGCACAGACTGTGCGCTGCACAGGGTGCGGGTCTAGGAGATGAGTGACAGCCTTGGCAGCCAAGCTCTGCCTGAGGACAGGTATTTTTATTTTTCTAATTTTTTTTGCCAAAAAAAGGGTTCTTCCTCCCCCTTTATTCTGTATCTTTCCCAAAGATAGCAAAAAGGCTGGCAACATTCCTCTCTGGCACTTGGTAGAAACTCAACAAAACCTGCTTAATCAATGAAAATCAGTTTGATTCCCATCTTTCCTACTGATAAACTACAAGGATTTTAAGTAAATCATTTATGTTCCTCTTCCTTAATATTTAAGTGAAACAATGGATGTGATGGTGCTTCAGAAAGTAGTATGCCTATGTAGGACCTTATTAAATTGTGCCATAATTAACAGCAACCCTTTTATAATTTTATATTATGTGATAATTTGAAAGAACTGGTAGTTCAGGTTACTTCGCACGATCTATTGAAAAGTAACAGTTGAGGAAAGACCAGTCATCCTTCCACGAAAAGCATCATGACTAGTCAACTCACACGTGTTGCATGGCATCTTCAAATAAAACCAGGGGCATGGTAGCATTTAGCTCATTGTAGCTGTCTAAGCTTTCTGCAAGAATCATCTTCAGTGCTTCCCAGTCTGTTACTGGCCTGTAACATGGGTCCTCCCTGCCACTAACAAAGTGACAGTAAATGAGAGGCTGTTGCATCAGGGTGTCACCATCTACGCCCTGCAGGAGGAGAAAGAGAAAAACACGTGTGTCCCACCAGCCAGAAACCCTCACCTATAAAAGGAAAAGCTGCATGGGGAGTAGGTAGGTGGAACATTCCCAGCACAGACCACATATTCTGGAATCCCAGGCGTTGTGGAAAGGTGGGCCCTTGTACACTTCATTCACTCACATCCTCTCCTCACTTTAGCCCTCAGTGGTCTCTGACTTTCATACACTTACTTCAAAATATTTATAAGCAGTTTCCAACATTTTTTCCTGAAACAAATTGCAATCTTCTTTGTCTATCAGTTTGTCTCCATACACACGGGAAGATTCGTGAAGCCACAGGTGTATTAAATCCTTTGGACTTTTTAAACATTCTGGAGAAGCAAATAAAATTCCCTACAAGGCAAGAATTAATTCAGAAGCTGATGACATCACAAATAAGTGTTTTAAAGACATTTTTATAACTAAAATCTAAATTTAGCAAATTAAAAGACATATAAATGGCAGTTTCTGTGTGTGTGGGCACATGCACATGTGTATATAGAAAAAGAGATTTACTCTCTGAGAAGCAACACTTTAAAATTTTAATATCACTACATACATTTTTAGGAATACAACTAGAACTGTATTAAGAGCCAGCCCAGGAGCTAAAATACCCCATCTAAATGCTTGTGTGTGAGTTACTGAGTCCTTTCAATGGTCTAAGTTTACAAAACCAAAAAACATAAAAAGCTAACTTGAAAGCCATAAAATCATCACTTTTTTTTACTCTAAAATCCACTGATATCTGTCCCTTCACAGATAAAGAATATGAGGCCAAAGTAAATTGCCAAATACGCAGTTTTTGGTAGATCTGGGCCAGGTGGCAAACGCTATGACTCCCATGCTCACTCAACACTGCCTTTGAATTCTTGGATTTATACACTCAGTCCTCATGGATAGAATCAACCTGTGCTGGAATCAACAGAGAACAGCAAGAGAGTTGTGGAGAATTAGGCTGCAAAAGGTCTAAGAATTATCTGGTGGCATTAGGTGCCACAGACAGATTGGTAAAAAGGGTGAACAGGTAGGCCTCATGTCCCATTTCACCTATGGCCTTTCCCTCTTTTGCTGTCTTTCTGGCAGGTACAAGAAATACATAAAAAGAAATGGTTCATGTTTATTCTTAGGCTATTGTCTAATTCCTCATTATGGTTTTGAGGTGGTGGAGTGATTTCAAAAAGACGGTTATAAAAAATGTAAAGAAGTACTATGAAGTTTTCATATTTCACCAACATAGTACTTCTCTCACAAAAGAACTTTAAATCATAAATAGCTTTTCTATCTACTTTTACTGTAGAGGGTAGACCATATTAGTTGGATTTAAAAAAAAAGCCAGACTTTCAATCCTCTCTTCAGAATTTCCTTTCTAAGTCAAATGTATAAATACTGTCCTTTTACCAGGGAAGCAAGATAATTTTCAGTGTCAGATTAAAATAACCTACAATTAAATTATAATTTATATTAAAATATGTATAAAAATAATCCATAAATGTTTTATGCAAGAACATGACCACTTATCCCTGTTACTTGGCACTCAAACAAAATAAGCACTCACTTACTCACTCACTCACTCAATCTATCTAGGGAGTCCAGACCTGTACCTTTGCTTCCATTGCTAAGTTACTATGTGCCATGATTGGAATTTAAGTGTTGAAACTTAATCGTCCGTGTTACGTGTTAAGTGTTAAGAGGTGGAAGCCTTCTAGGAGGTGATTAAGTCACGGGGGTGAAGTGACCCTACATAAAAGGTGCTAGCTCTTTTGCCCTCTATCCCTTCACCACTGGAAGACTCAGTGCTCAAGGCACCACCACACACTGAACCTGTTAGTGCTTTGAGTGTGGAGTCCCTAGCCTGCAGCACTGTGAGAAATAAATTTTTATTATTTATAAATTACCTAGTCTTAGACATTTTATTATAGCAGCACAGTGGATGAAGACATTATCTGACCTGAGGAGAATCACTATTCTTATTGATAAACTTTGAATAATAAACATGCCATATTTACTTCATGGAGAAGTTTGAGTCTAAAATGAAAGAATGCATATAAAAGTAGGTAGTGTAGTTTTAAGTTGTATAAATGAACACCATTAACACTATTGTAATTATTCTTCTACTCAAGAGGCATAATGTGGAGCAGTCAAGGTACCTGGAAGATGTTGGATAGGTCTCTCAGATTAAAAATGTAGTGAAATTTAATAGCTGTGGGTAAAAAGCTATGTGCCATCTTCTCATGGAATGCTGTTGCTGCCTGGATCAAAGTGGGGCCACTCTTGAGAACTGATGGACCAAATGCTTGCTGCTGGAAATGGAAACTAAAGATTTGGCCATAGATGGTATTTAGTGCATCCCAGGATGGAAAGCTGAATGCAAACACTGTGAAATGTCTCTGAAAAGAAAAACAAATATAAAAATATGAAACAGGAATTATAATTGTACCATTAAATTGTAAGAAATGGCCTGATTTTTTCACTCTTCCCTATATCCAGGCCCACTGCCACATAACATTTTAGTGCCTTCCACTCTGATTCTGGGCTTTGCCATGTGACTTACTTGGGGCAACAGAATGAGGAAGAAGTGACAGTATCCTAGTTATTGTTAGCAGCTCATGTGTTTGCACTTGCTCTGTTAAACCTCTTTGTCATAAACCCTACAAGTTGCTAAGGGATGAGACACACATATTATAAATAGAACCCCACAGTCCCAGCCACTCATCCCAAACCACACTAGATGAGTCCAACCCCAGGCATTTACCAATGAGCCCGGCCAAGATTAGCAGTCTCGTAGCTCACTCCCACCTGACTCCAGATAAGGGAGTGAGCAACCACTGTAAGCTATTGTTCTGTGTTGGTGGTATCTGTTGCTGTTGTTGTTATTAAAAAAGCATATGTGCACACACAAAACACAAAACCCTACACACAAACATTTATGGAAGCGTCATTCATATTTGCTAGAACAGTAATGCAACCAAGGTGTCCTTGAATGGGTAAGGATAAACAATCTGTGGTACATTTATACAATGACTACTATTCAGTGATCAAAAAAAAAAAAGAAAAAAGCTATCACAGCATGAAAAGTCGTGGAGAAAATTAAATACACATTACTAAGCTAAGTTAAAAATGATAGTTTGAAAGGTGATATGTATATGATCTCAATGTATATGAACTACAATATTCTGAAAAGGCAATTATGAAAACAATAAAAAGATCACTACTCTATCCAGAATACATAGAGAACTCCTAACAACAGCAAGATTCAATTCAAAAATGAGCAAAAAGGCTGGGTGTGGTGGCTCACACCTGTAATATGAGCACTTTGAGAGGCTGAGGTGGGAGGATTGTTGGAGGCCAAGAGTTTGATACAAGCCTGGGCAACATATTGAGACTCTATCTCTACCAAAAAAAAAAAAGGAAAAGAAAAGAAAGAAGAAAAATCATCCGGGTTTAACACTGCAAACCTGCAGCCCTAGCTACTCAGGAGGCTGAGGCAGGAATACTGCTTGAACACAGGACTTTGACATTGCAGTGAGCTATGACACCACTGCACTCCAGATGGGCAACAAATCAAGACTCTGTCTCAAGAGTAACAAAAACAAACAAAAGGGCAAAACACTTGAATAAACATTTCTCCAAAGAAGATATAAAAATGGACATTAAGAACATACAAAGATGACCACATCACTAATCACTAGGAAATGCAAATCAAAACTGTAATAAGATATCACTTCATGCTCGTTAGCATGACTACTATCAAAAACAAAAACAGAAAATAAATACTGGCATAGATGTGAAGAAAGTGGAACCCTTGTGCACCATTGGTGGGAATAAAATGCAGTATAGCTGTCCTGGAAGACACTGGTGGTTCCTCAAAGTTAAAAATAGAATCCCCATATGATTCAGTAATTCCACTTCTGGATTTATACCCCAAAGAATTGAAAACGGGGTCTCAAAGAGATATTTGTGTATTTATGTTCACCTTAGTATTATTCATATTAGCTAAAATGTGGAACCAACCCATGTGTCCATCAACATAAAGCATGGCCAAGAGAAATGTAATACATATACGTATAATGGAATATGATTCAACCTTTAAAAGGAAAGAAATTTTTAAATATGCTACAACATGGATGAACCTTGAGGACATTATTCTAAGTGAAATAAGCCAATCACAAAAGACTAACACTGTATGATTCCACTTATATGAGGTACTTAGAGTAAGTAGTCTAAATCATAGAGACAGAAAGCAGAATGATCATTGTGAGCGGCGGGGTGGGGCGGGAGAGAATGAGAAGTTATCGTTCATGGGTTGCAGAGTTTCAGTTCCACAAGATGAAAAGAGTTATGGATATGGGTAGTGGTGAGGTTTCCCCCTGCTATGAATGTATTTAATACCACTGAACTATACACCTAAAATGGTTAAGGTGGTAAATTTTATGTAATATATATTTTACAGCAATAAAAATAGTTGAAGTATAAAAGATTATTGGTTGCCAGGGATTCAAAGGGGAAGGAGAGCAGGATGGGGGATGGATGGAGGGAGGGAGGGAAGAAAACTAAAAGGGAGGAAAAGAGGGAGGGAGAAAGGGAGAGAAAGTAAGAGGAAGGGAGGGAGGGAAGGAGGAGCAGGCAGAGCACAGGGATTTGGGGGGCAGTGAAACTATTCTGTTTGATATTATGAGGGAAAATATATGTCATTATATATTTGTCAAAACCCACAGAACATACAATACAAAGAATGAACTCTAATGAAAATTCTGAACTTTGGTTAGTGATATATCAATATTGGCTCATCCATTGTAACAGATGCAAGATGATAATATTAGGGTAGAACAAAGTCGGGAGGGGTTCAGGCCATGCTCAACACCCTACCTGCAGCCTAGGACTGACTGTGAAACTGCCCACCACTGGGTTCATGCAGGCTACATACTGGCAGTTGTGGATTTCTTTAAGCACCACCTTCTGTCTATCATACCTGAAAGAGAGAAAATAGAAAATTAAACTCCAAACCTGGAGACAAAAAACCATAGACTCTGTTGGTTCCCAAAAGACTTCCTTACAAATGGTCTTCTTATCTTTACAATCACCTGAGAAACATCAAAACGGAAGCTCAGAAAGCTGAAGGTGATGTAGCTCCTTTGACACCTAAATTGAGATCTGTAGCTGAATCGACATGAATGATCACTGTTTATTGCCTCTCCTGGGACTCCATTACTGGTCAGAAACTATCTTGTCCCTCGGGCCAGACTCCAGGAATGGGCCAGGACTTTCCCTGAAGTTAACGTCAGGGACTGCAGACTGCAGTGACCAGATATTTCCAAATATCTACATCCTCCAGAAGGAGGTCAAGCTTCTCTTAAATAATTTAGAGTTAAGTCGATTATTAATGAGGACATGATGACTGGATAGTCTTCATGTCTTGGGGGTAGTTTTCAATCTGATCTTCCAAATTCACAAAGGGAAACGATTCCATTTAATATAGTGAAAAGGGATATAAAACATAGTAAACCCAAAAGGCATTATAGAAAATGCTCCTCAGAAGATGAAAAAATTGAAGATAATTTCATTTAAAAGTGTTTATCTGTAACAATAATTAAATTTTGTGGAGAATAAACACAGAGAACTGCTTACCAATGTCCATAATCAATATGCTGTCGGATCAGAGTGTGAGGCTGAACGGTGCCATATAAGTCCGTTGCAGGCATGTTCATGTCATCAATAAAATAAACCAATTTTTTGTTTCCTCCTGGACCATAGATTTGACCAGCTTTTTTCTCTAGAGGTTTCTCAAGAATTTCTGAAATTAATAAATAATTTTGTTCACCCATGAATGTGTTATTCTTCATCTCTTTTGTTGGTTACAACCATACCATGATTTCAGGTATCCCCTTTTCACAGGTTAAGACACCAGCAATGTGTCTTCAGCCACCTCCTCCTATGCCACACTCACCAGCCAACTTCCCTCCTATTGCCAATGTCACTCTACCTCTTCTTTTCTGGAAACCACAACCTATGAACTACATCACACTGCCTATAACAATTGAGACAACTCCATCACCTAAGTGTGTGCTTTCCTCCTCTGTGCCTGCTATTTAGCCACAGCCTGGCCTCTTAGTCCTTCTCTGTTGTTCTGAAAGAAATATCTAGCAGCAACTCAAGAAAGCCTCCCACACCTTAGGCCACTGGAGTGCAGAAGTACTACGGAAAGTACATGTAGACATTATCCATGTATGTGGATGTAAAGTTACATTTCTTCATATGACTATATGACTTTGTGTTATGTTTTTGGTATTTTATGTGTGTGTATGTGTATACGTGTGTGTGTTTGAGATGAGAGTCTCACTCTGTCGCCCTGGGTAGAGTGCAGTAGCATCATCTTAGCTCATGGCAACCTCAAAGTCTTGGGCTCAAGTGATACACTTGCCTCAGCCTCCTGAGTAACTGAGGCACCCCTCCTGATGCCTGTCTAGTTTTTCTATTTTTAGTAGAGATGGGGTCTTGCTCTTGCTCAGGAAGGTCTCAAACTCCTGAGTTCAAGCAATCCACCTGCCTTGGCCTCCCAGAGTGCTGGATTACAGAAGTAAGCCACTGTGCATGGCCTGTGTTGATATGAGAGAGAATCATGAGTGTAGAAAGTGGTTAACAGTGTATCCCTGAGACATAATATCTAATTACTTCTTGACTCTCTGAACAAACTACAAATACCTTGAGGCCAAGGAACTATCTCATATTTACTGCTGCTTCCTTGGTGAAGACCGTAACATAGACATAATTTGTTAAATGAACAAATGTATGAATGAATAAAGTATACAATGGAGAAACAAACACTTTTCCCAAGCAACAGACTGATGTTTCCAAATACTTGTTAGATATCACAGTTCCTATTAGCTATTGATACCCAGATGTTTGGCCAACACTAAATCCACTTCTTTCTAAACTCACCTGAACATCACATCTTCCCCACTCACAACCCACCTCTTTTCATTCACCTCTGTGTTCCTGCTTATGGAGTTAATGCTCTCCCAGTCAGCCAGATGCAAAGACTCTCAAGTTCTCTGCCTGCCTGACCACAGTCTATAGATGGTACCTCAGGGCATGTGCTTATGTCTCTAACTTGTCTCTTCCCCTTCTACAACTTTACTACAGGGTCACATTACACTCAGCTAGTAACTACCTAGGGACAGGTCTCCCCTCCTCAGACCTCTCTTCCCAAAATACAGCTCAATTCTTTTCTCCCTAACCCTGATTCACCACTTCCTACCAAATGCCACACAATCGCCTCAGTTTGCATCTCAGTATTCCCTGCAATTAGGGTGCTCAACTATCCCAGGTTGCCTGGGACTACCCCAGCTTTAACACTGAAAGTCTCACTCCTGAAAAACTCTTTGACCTTTGGCAAACTGAACAACTGGTCACTGTAATGGCAGCATCACCTAACACAGCATGATAGCCTTTATCCCCTCTTCTACCTGGTCACCATGCTTCATGCTGAAGTCTCTGCAGATGCATCTCATTGAAGGTGGTCCACAATTTTCTTTCTTCCATGTCTTTGCTTATGCTAACCCTTCTATCGCAATCTGTTCTGGGCTATTTATCACCCAATCTCAAATGTTTGCAATCCTAACTCTCTTTCAAAGCACACCAACACCTACACCTCCTTCAATGCCTCTTACTAACAGGTCATCATCCTTTTAGGAATTAGCAAGATGCACTCCTATTGTAGTCAAGCCATTAGCTCAGCTATTGACTGGTAGCCTAATCTTCCATTCATAAGTCATAAAGAGTCTTTCCTTCATGACTCTGAGTAGAAAATATACCCCACACAATGCCTAAGAAAAAGTAAATAAATAATATCTATTTGCTGAAGAAACGAATGAAATAATGCTGAGCTGATTTTCTAACTGTTCCATTCACAAAGACAAGTAAGCAAAACTGTTTAAGAAAGAGATTACAGAGAAATCACTAGTGAGCATGTTACTGATGCCAATGGACAAGAAAAGTTATTGTTAGTCTTCAGTAATAGCTAAGAAAACAACACCACACATGCATGTACAAAAACACCCCAGGAACGTACATTCAGGGCAACTTGACAGTATTAATAAATAACTAGACAATGGAGTATTTTGCTGTTCCCATGATGGAACCCCATTACCCTTCTGCACTGGGATAGGCCTTCCACCATCAGCACTTTGTCACCTTCCCTATCCTTTCCAGAGATGCTTTACTCCCATTCCTGATCCTGGGAATGCCCCAAGTCTGTGTGGCTCTCTGAATCACACTGACAGAATTACTTAATAGTTCAAAATCGAAGGTCAGAGGCAAGATGGCCATCTGAAGCCAGCTTTCCACAGAGGCTCCTGAGCAGAAGGAGAGTTAAAGGACAGAAGTTTAGCAAGAAAGTGGATGGTTCGGATCTGAGCCAAGAGAGAAGGTTGAAGAACGCATATCAACCCTGCTGAGGTGAGCTGTGACCCCAAGGATACAAACAAAAGGTACAAAATCCATCACCAAGAAGACGGGAGTCCCCTCCCTTATGAGAACAGCTCACAGTAAACTCCACACAAACAAGCGAGCAGAGTTCAAATATCCTCCCATCTTATCCCACTGGAGAGATCCTCTATAAACTGGACCTCCTTCTCCTAGTAGGGTGCCATGGCACTCTCCTGCCAGGCATAAAGCTTTATCTATTCTCTACCTGCAATTTTGAACTCCCAGCACTCCCCTCCACTCTCATTCCAGGTCTGAAAGCCTCTCCCCCATGGAGTCCAGATTCTTGGGCATTTTCTCAAGGGGTTTGGATGGGGCATGGGCTGTTGCTGATCTGTGCTGATTTTCTGGCATGGGAGAGAGGAGAGGATGGTCAACTGAGAGGGAACCATACAGAGGAGGTGGTGCCCCGAGGCACAAAGCAGAAGCCACAGCAGCAGGAACAGTAGGGCTGGGAATATTTTGAAAGGACACTCCCTGTCTCTCTGGGCAACCAGGGGAAGCCAGGCATGTTCTCCAGTGGCAGCCACTGGCAGAACAGACATGGGATGGAAATGCAGGCCCCTTGAGTAAAGGGTATGCCTGAGGCAGTACCGGCCTGGGTGGAGCGTGGGGACTAGAATACGCATGTGCAGAGACAGCAGACTCCATGGGTGGGGCTGACCCAGAGGACTGCTTCACTGAGCCTTAGACACACCTGGCACTCAGGGGATCATAGCTGAAACAAACACAGGCAGACAGTGGCTGCAACTGACAGCTAAGTGCGACTGCCTTCTCCACCCTAACACAAACTGCAGCTGAGACCAGGCAGTGACACAGACAGGGCTGAGTTTCAGTTTCTGTGAACTCAAACAGCATCTGATCCACAGGGGAACATAACTGGGACAGAAACAAATTCTGCAAAGTTGTTCTGTTCTGTCAGCAACATCAATCAAGGGCAGGGCTGGAACTGAGTGAACCATCCCAGCCCCCATAAGCATCTGAGGTTGTCAGGCCTCACCTCCCCCTGTGAGATAGTGGCAGCCTGGCTGAGGAGACATAGATTTCCCCATGACTCAGGCAGGCACAAACTGCTAGAGCATCAGCTCATTGGAATGAACTGGATCACAGCCCTGCAGGGTTACCAGTGAATGGGAATGAGAGAGGTGCAAGGTGGGGAAGAAGGTATCAACCTTCCCAGACTAATTTATTTGCTGGGTGGGTCCTTCTGATCTCATGGAGCACTGGAGCAAGTCATACTTGAGCTGCTACCAGACAACTGCTATCTAGTGTCCAGAGACCTTTTGAAGTCTCCCACCTGAAACTGGTACTGACTGGGACAATTGATTTAGACCTCTTGACCTGGGCCAATCACCTGAGGACTACCCAAAGTGGAACCCTGGGTGTGTGGTTATAGGAAGGTTTGATTTTCCTTTTCCAATTGTGGTCTGTGGGGGGTTGGGGTGACCCAATCGCTGGTATTTCTCCACATCTGAGACTTCAACCCAGAGTAACTGATTCACTAGGGTAAGACATAGACCAGCTGAAAATAAGACACAGCCACTTAGTCCCACCACAAGAAGAAGGCCCCCAGCTTCTCAGGCTGTAGCACTGTACGGGTCCTTGGTGAAGCTCTAGGGGAAAAGGTACAGATACCAGACCCAGCTTTGGGCAGAGAACTGGCCAATCACTACTCCTGGAGCTCCCAACCTAACTTCTCCTTGTCTGCTCATCTAGCCAAATGGTGTGAAATAATCATGGGGCAGAATCAGTGGGAAAACTCCGGGAACATGAATAACCAGAGATAACCCCCTCAAGGAATAATTTGGAGGACACAACTGAAGATCCTATTCATAAACAGATGGCTGAAATGTCACAAACCAAATTCAGAATTTGGATTTCAAATAAGATCAATAAAATAGAGGTAAAATTGGAATTACAAATTCAAGGAGCACTTCAAAAGTTGTCTCAAGATTTCAGCGAATTCAAAGACAAAATCACCAAAGATTTTGACACATTGAGACCTGAATTTGCAGCCCTCAAAGATCTGAGAAATACAGTAAAATCCCTCAGGAACAGAATAGAGAAAGCAGAAGAAAAAGACAAAGCTTTCGAACACCCCCAAACTCTCAAAGAGGAAGAGAAATGAATGCGAAAACAGATCATTCTCTCAGAGAACTCTGGGATAATTCAAAGAAAACCAATATTCGCCTCATAGGGATCCCTGAAAGTGATGGAGTAGCTTCGCATGACACAGAGGCTCTTCTTCATGAGCTTATGAAAGAGAACTTTCCAGACATGCCAAGAGATTCTGAAATTCAGACAGCAGACAGTTTCAGAACCCAAGCACGACTCAACATGAATAAGACATCCCCCAGGCACATCATAATTAACTTCACTAAAGTTAATAGGAAGGAGAAAATCTGAAAGCAGCCAGATGTAAGAAAACTATAACCTATAAGGGGAAGAATATTAGAATGACTGCAGATCTCTCTGCTAAAACCTTTCAAGGTAGAAGAGGGTGGTCATCGACTTTTAATCTCCTAAAACAAAATAACTTTCAACCCAGGATCCTGTACCCAGCTAAACTGAGTTTCACTTATGATGAAGAAATTAAATACTTTACTGACATTCACATGTTGAAGAAATTTGCCATAACTAAACCAGCTCTCCAGGATATTCTCAGACCTAACTTCCATAATGACCAGCACAATCCTCCACCACAAAAGTAAACTCACTCAGAAACTTTTGATGAAAAGCCAACTTCCACAGTGGGAAAAGGATTAAAAATGTCCACTGAACTTTTGAAAAACTCCATACCCCAAATTCACCAAGGTTATCAATATTCTCAATTAATGTGAATGGCTTATGTTGTCCTCTAAAGAGGCATAGGTTGGCTGACTGGAAACAAAAACTCAAGCCAGATATCTGCTTCATACAAGAATCCCATCTTACCTTTAAAGATAAATATAGGCTAAGGGTGAAGGGATGGTCATCTATATTCCAGGCAAATGGAAAGCACAAAAAGGCAGGTGTTGCAATTTTATTTGCAGATAAAACAGGCTTTAAACCAACAAAAGTAAGGAAGGATAAAGATAGACACTTCATATTTGTTATGCATAATACTCAATGTGATGGGATTTCAGTTATTAATATTTATACACCCAACCAGAATGCGCCACAATTTATAAGAGAAAATCTAACAAACAGTCACGAGCAACTTGATTTCCTCCAGCTTCATAGTAATAGGAGATTCTAACACTCCTTTAGCCGTGTTGGATAGATCCTCCAATGAGAAGTTAAACGAAGAAATTTTAGATTTAAAATTAACTATTCAACATCTGGATTTAACAGACATCTACAGAACATTTCATTCTAACAAAACTGAATACGCATTCTCTTATCAGCCCATGGAAAATATCCCCAAATTGATCACATCTTAGGTCACAAGTCTAAACTCAGCAAATTTAAAAGAACAGAATTATTCCTTGCATCTTCTTGGACCATGATGGAATAAAAGTTGAACTCAGTAACAACAGAAATCTGCATACTCATACAAAAACATGGAAGCTAAATAACCTTATGCTGAGCGATAGATGGGTCACAGACCCATAGATTAAGAAGGAAATTGCCAAAATTTTGGAACAAAATGACAATGAAGACACAAATTATCAGAACCTCTGGGATACTGCAAAGGCAGTCCTAAGAGGGAAATTTATAGCACTGCAAGCCTTCTTCAAGAGAATGGAAAGAGAGGAAGTTAACAACTTAATGGGAAATCTCAAGCAACTGGAAAAGGAAGACCATTAAAATCCCAAACCCAGCAGAAGAAAAGAAATAACCAAAATTAGAGCAGAATTAAATGAAATTGAGAACAAAGGAATTCTACAATAGACCTATAAGTCAAAAGTTGGTTTTTTGAAAAGGTCAATAAAATAGATAAAACTTTGGCTAACCAGGAAAAAAAAGAGTAAGATCTTTAATTTCATCAATCAGAAATGGTAAAGAGGAAACAACAGAATCCTCAGAAATTCAAAAAATCCTTAATGAATATTACAAGAAACTTTACTCTCAGAAAGATGAAAATCTGAAGGAAATTGGCCAATACTTGGAAGCACGCCACCTTCCAAGACTTAGTCAGAATGATGTGAAAATGTTGAAAAACATATATCAAGTTCTGAAATAGCATCAACTTTACAAAATCTCCCTAAAAACAAAAGCCCAGGAACAGACGGCTTCACCTCAGAATTCCACCAAACCTTTAAAGAGGAACTAGCACCTATAGTACTCAACCTTTTTCAAAATATAGAAAAAGAGGAAAAATACCCAACATATTCTATGAAGCAAACATTACCTTGATCTCCAAACCAGGAATACACCCAACAAGAAAAGAAAACTATAGACTAATATCACTAATGAATATTGATGCAAAAATATTCAACAAGATCCTAACAAACAGAATCTAGCAACACATCAAACAAATTATACCCCATGATCAAGTGAGTTGTATCCTAGGTTCTCAAGGCTGGTAAAATATAGAAAAATCTATAAATATAATTGAGCACATGAACAAATTAAAAAACAAAGACCATATGCTTCTCTCAATTGATGCAGAAAAAGCTTTTGATAATATCCAGCATCCCTTCATAATCAGAACACTTAAGAAAATTGGTATAGAAGGGACATTTCTTTTTTCTTTTTTGGCTTCTGTTATTATATTTTATTTTATTTTTTATTTTTTTGACTTTTAAGGGGAAGCTTTTCTTTTCATTTTTTATTTTATTTATTTATTATTTGATTATTGAATCATAGATGTGTACATTAGTGCAATCAAGGGGTACAATGTGCTGGCTCCATATACAAACTGAACTATTTTCATCAAACTGATTAACATAGGCTTCATGGCATTTTCTTAGTTATTGTATGAAGACATTTGTATTCTACATATAGTAAGGATCACCTATACCCTTCTAAAATGCACCGTAAGTGTGGCCCCCCCAATTACCATCTCTCCACCTATCCTCCCCCCTCCCATGCCCTCCCATGCCCATTTTCCCATATTCTTGTGTTATAATTGGGTTATAGCCTTCGTAGGCTATACTGTGAAATTAGCTTCACAGTATGGCTGAGTACATTGGATACTTTTTATTCCATTCTTGAGATACTTTGGTAAGAAGAATATGTTCCAGCTCCATCCATGTAAACATGAAAGAGGTAAAGTCTCCATCTTTCTTTAAGGCTGCATAATATTCCATAGTATATAAGTACCACAATTTATTAATCCATTTGTGGGTCAATGGGTACTTGGGCTGCTTCCATTACTTGGCAATTATGAATTTGGCTGCAATGAACATTCTGGTACAGATGTCTTTGTTATAACGTGATTTTTGGTCTTCTGGGTATATACCTAGTAAAGAATGGGGAGAGTTCAACAGCTGACAGGAGAAGGGAACTGACACGAAGCTCCAGGAGGTCTTGTATCCTCTTATC
>CAUYRH010090505.1:0-24509 GCA_963574655.1 Perodicticus potto
TTTGTAGAGACAGAGTCTCACTTTATTGCCCTGGGTAGAGTGCCGTGGCGTCACACAGCTCACAGCAACCTCCAACTCCTGGGCTTAGGCGATTCTCTTGCCTCAGCCTCCCGAGTAGCTGGGACTACAGGTGCCCGCCACGACGCCCGGCTATTGATGCAGTTCGGCGGGGCTGGGTTTGAACCCGCCACCCTTGGTATATGGGGCCAGCACCCTACTGGCTGAGCCATAGGTGCCTCCCCAAACTAATGGTTGTTTTTTAAAATTAACACTACGATGTAACCCTTAGGGCTAATTTATCATATCTGAGAGGTGATGCTATTAAAGAAGACTGACTTGTTTTGTAAGTAAAGGATTCAAAGCACGTCCTCCAAGGCTTTTAAGAATATTCAAGTGGCACTTTAAAAGTGTAGTCATCTTGGTTTGACGCTCATAGCACAGTGGTTACGGCGCCAGCCACGTGCACTGAAGGTGGTGGGTTCCAACCCAGCCCTGGCCTGCTAAACAACAACGACAACTGCAACAACAACAACAACAAAAATAGTCAGGCATTGTGGTGGGAGCCTGTAGTCCCAGAAACTTGGGAGGCTGAGGCAAGAGAATCTTTAATAAAAAAAAAAAAAAGTGTAGTCATCTTTGTTTACACAAACTCAAAAACCAAATCGTATTTTCTGTTTTTTGTTTGTTTGTTTGTTTGTTTTGAGACAGAGCCTCAAGCTGTTGCCCTGGGGAGACTGCCATGGCATCACAGCTCACAGCAACCTACAACTCCTGGGCTCAAGAGAGCCTCCTGCCTCAGCTTTCCAAGTAGCTGGGACTACAGGCGCCCGCAACAACGCCTGGCTATTTTTTGGCTGCAGCCATCAATGATGTTTGGCAGGCCTGGGCTGGATTTGAACCCGCCAGCTCAGGTGTATGTGGCTGGCGCCTTAGCCACTTGAGCCACAGGCACCGAGCCAAGTTTTTTGGGTTTTTTTTGAGACAGAGTCTCACTATGTTGCCCTGCTCACAGCAACCTCAAACTCTTGGGCTTAAGCCATTCTCTTGCCTCAGCCTCCCAAGTAGCTGGGACTTTAGATGCTTACCACAATGCCTGGCTATTTTTTTGTTGCAATTGTCACTGCTGTTTAGCAGTCCTGGGTTGGGTTAGAACCTGCCTGTCTTGGTGTATGTGGCCAGCACCCTGACTGCTGGGCTATGGGTACTGAGCCCAAACAGTATTTTCTTGATGTGACACGGGTTTAGAGCTTAACCAAAGTACTTAGCTTAAGGGAGGGATGGTCAAGGAAAGGAAGAGAACCTAAAAAAAGGGCCACTTCCCATTTTAGGCTTAACCTATAATGGTGGGACCTAAACTATTTGAGGGTTAAAATGAGGTAAACTAAACTGGCTTTTGAAGTTCAACATGTAAAATAAAGGCCCTATTAAAATCTTACAAAATCCTTAATCTGTCCAATAGTTGACTTTCTTAGATCTAAACCTATCCTCAAATCATAAGAAATATCTCAAAGCCGGATGGTGACTGTGGCTCAATGAGTAGGGTGCCGGGCCCATATGCCGAGGGTGGTGGGTTCAAACCTGGCTCCAGCCAAACCGCAACAAAAAAATAGCCCAGCATTATGGCTGGCACCTGTAGTCTCAGCTACTCGGGAGGCTGAGGCAAGAGAATCACCTAAGCCCAAGAGCTGGAGGTTGCTGTGAGCTGTGACACCATGGCACTCTACCAAGGGCAACAAAGTAAGACTCTATCTCTAAAAACAAACAAAAAACAAAAAAAAAAGAGAAATATCTCAAAGGTGATATTCTTAGGTTTCTTCCTACATTTTATGGTTCTTTTTTGTTTTGCCTAAGTGTTAGAATTTTTGTATTAATGATCAATGTGCCTCAAGTCACACTGTCAAATTTTCATATGAATAATGGTTTATTTACAGAGATAAAGGGTAGTTAGAGAAAGCAGATGGATGGCTTTTGATAGGCATATATAATTGAATTAAAACTTCTTAACATTGGCAAATATCTGCATTTAATTCAAAGAACAAATTGCTTGTCCCTCAACCCTGACAAATGTTGGGGAACCTAACATGGCCCTACACAAACACTTCCTGGCCTTCTCCCTTCTAAAACAAAGAACACAAATGACCTAGGTTAGGCCCAACCCTGAAATTTGCACCTAGGAACCCTAACCCACTTTGGGCAAGTTGTGGAACTTGCCCACCCCTAATCTCCCCATTCAAAAGGTGGCTCCAACTGCCCCTGAGGGCAGATGCCATATTTGCCCTGCCTAGGCGGGTCACTATCCCTTTCAATAAACCTGGCCTGAACCTCTCTGTTCCGGGTCTCATCTTTGAATACTACTCCTCCACCTTTCAACAACTTCCCAAATATTTATAAATTACCAGGTCATAAAGGAGGTTATTGCCACTGGTCTGCTTTAGGAAGAAAAATAAATTTCCTTTTGATAATTCAAGACTCATATTTATGGAATGAACCATTTTCCTAAAACTTCCACATTCCATATATTATGTATAAGACTTCTAAATACATAAATATGTACATAATACATAAATATAGCCCTTTTTTAAAAATTTCAGGTTAATGTGATGGTATAAACAACCAGATTGTAATATTTGAATTTGTTAGCTGGAGTCCATCTTGTAGTTGTGTTCTGCACCCAAAAGGTGTGCCATATACTCCTACATTGTGCCCATTAAGTGGGAGCACACCAATTCCCCCTTCTTCCCCACTCCTCCCTCTCCCATGCCTCCTCCTCCCAACTTGAATTCAGTTTTACTCCTATGTGGGCAAGTATTAGATCATCTACTGGCTTCATATTAGTATTGAGTACATTAGATATTTGCTTTTCCATTCTTGTGATACTTTACTAAGAAGAATGTGCTTCAATTCCATCCAGGTTAATACAAAAGATGCAGTTTCCAAACTTTTTTATGGCTGAACAGTATTCCATGGTGTACATATACTAGAGTCTGTTAATCCATTCCTGAGTTGATGGGCATTTAGGTGGTTTCCACATCTTGGTAGTCATAAATTGAGCTGCGATAGACAATCTAGTGCAAATGTTTTTATGATAAAATGATTTTTTATTTTCTGGGTAGATGCCTAGTAGAGGTATTGCAGAATCAAATGGAAGGTATACTTTTAGCTCTTTAAGGATTCTCCACACTTCTTTCCAAAGAAGCTGTATGAGTTTGCAGTCCTACCAATAGTATAAAAGTGACCCCCTCTCTCCACATCCATGTCAGCATGTGTGACTTTGGGAATTTGTGATGTGGGCTAATCTTACAGGAACTAGGTGATATCTCAGGGTGGTTTCTCTGATGATTAGGGACGATGAGCATTTTTAAAAATATATTTGTTAGCCATTCATCTGTCTTCCTTTGTCAGATTCCTAACATGCAAATATTTTTTCCCATGCTGAAGGTTCTCTATTTGCTTGTTTATTTATTTATTTTTGAGACAGAGTTGCACTGTGTCACCCTTGGTAGAGTGTTGTGGTGTCATAGCTCAGAGCAATCCCAAACTCTTGGGCTTATGTGATCCTCTTGCCTCAGCCTCCCAAGTAACTGGGACTATAGGTGCCTGCCACAATGCCTGGCTATTTTTAGAGATGGGCATCTTACTCTTGCCCAGGCTGGTCTTGAACTCATGAGCTCAAGCAATCTGCCTCCCTCAGCCTTCCAGAGTGCTAGGATAATAGGCATGAGCCACCACATTTGGCCCTTCTATTTGCTTTAATTGTGTCCTTGGCTGTGCAGACCAATCTATCATTCAGCATAAGGTTATTTAGCTTCCATGTTTTTGTATGAGTACGAGTATGCAGATTCCTGTTGTTACTTAGTTCAATTTTTATTCCATAATGGTCTCAGAAGATGCAAGGAATAATTTCTGTTGTTTTAAATTTGCTAAGGTTAGACTTGTAACCTAAGATGTGATTGATTTTGGAGTATGTTCCATGGGCTGATGAGAAGAATGTGTATTCAATTTTGTTAGGATGAAATGTTCTGTAGATATCTGTTAAATCCAAATGTTGAATGGTTAAGTTTAAATCTAAAATTTCTTTGCTTAGCTTCTTATTGGAGGATCTATCCAACACCGCTAAAGGAGTGTTAAAATCTCCGACTACTATGGAGCTGGAGGAAATCAAGTTGCTCATGTCTATTAGAGTTTCTCTTATAAATTGAGGCACATTCTGGTTAGGTGCCTAATATTAATAATTGAAATCTCATCATATTGAGTATTACCCTTAACAATATGAAGTGTCCATCCTTATCCTTCCTTGCTATTGTTGGTTTAAAGTCTATTTTGTCTGTGAATAAGGTTGCAACACCTGCTTTTTTCTGTTTTCCATTTGCCTGGAATATAGATGACCATCCCTTCACCCTGAGTCTATATTTATCTTTTAAGGTAAGATGAGATTCCTGTATGCAGCAGATATCTGGCCTGAGTTTTTGTATCCAGTCAGCCAACCTGTGCCTGTTTAGAGGACAATTTAAACCATTCCCATTAATTGAGAATATTGATAAGCCTGGTACAATTTTGGGTATCGAGTTTCTTGAAAGTGCAGTGGATATTTTTAATCCTTTTGCCACTGTGGAAGTTGGAATTTGATCAAAAGTTTCTGAGTGAGTTTACTTTTGTGGTGGAGGATTGTGCTGATCATTATGGAGGATAGGTCTGAGAATATCCTGGAGAGCTGGTTTAATAATGGCAAATTGCTTCAACATGTGAATGTCATTAAAGTATTTAATTTCTCCATCATAAATGAAACTCATTTTAGCTGGATACAGGATGCTGGGTTGAAAGTTATTTTGTTTTAGGAGATTAAAAGTCGATGACCACCCTCTTCTAGCTTGAAAGGTTTCAGCAGAGAGATCTGCAGTTATTCTAATATTCTTCCCCTTGTAGGTTATGGTTTTCTTACGTCTGGCTGCTTTGAGAAGTTTCTCCTTCATATTAACTTTAGTGAAGTTAATTGTGGTGTGCCTGAGGGATGTCTTATTTGGGGTGAGTCGTGCTGGGGTTCTGAAACTGCTATCTGAATTTCAGAATCTCTTGGCATGTCTGGAAAGTTCTCTTTTATAATCTCATGAAGAAGAGCCTCTGTGCCTTGTGAAGCCATTTTGTTGCCTTCAGGGATCCCTGTAAGGCGAATATTGGTTTTCTTTGAATTATCCCAGAGCTCTCTTGAGAGAATGATCCATTTTTGCTCTCCATTTCTCTTCCTCTTTGAGAGTTTGGGAGCATTTGAAGCTTTGTCTTCAATGTCAGAAATACTTTCTTCTGCTTGCTCCATTCTGTTACTGAGGGATTCCACTGTATTTTTCAGATCTTTGAGGGCTGCAAATTCTTGTCTCAATGTGTCAAAATCTTTGGTGATTTTGTGTTTGAATTAGTTGAACTCTTGAGACAATGTTTGAAATGCTCCTTGAATTTCTAATTCCAACTTTACCTCTATTCTATTGATCTTATTTGCAATCCAAATTCTGAATTCGGTTTCTGATATTTCAGCCATCTGTTTATGAATAGGATCTTTAGTTGTGTCTGCCAAATTGTTCCTTGGGGGGATTGATTTACTTTGGTTATTCATTTTACCGGAGTTTTCCCGCTGATTCTGCCCTATGATTATTTTACACCGTTTGGGCAAAAGATAGATGAGCACATAAGGAGAAGTTGGGTTGGGGGCTCCAGGAGTAGTGATTGGCCAGTTCTTTGCCCAAAAGCTGGGACTGGTGTCTGTACCTTTTCCCCTAGAGCTTTACCAAGGACTTGTACAGTGCTACGGCCTTAGAAACTGGGGACCTTGTTGGTGTGGTGGGGCTTAGTGGCTCTGTCTTATTTTCAGCTGGTCTCTTTCTTACCCTAGTGAATCATTTACTCTGGGCTGAAGTCTCAGCTGTTGAGAAATACCAGCAGTTAAGTCACCCCCCACAGGCAACAATTGGAAAAGGAAAGCCAAACCTTCCCACAACCACACACCCAGGGTACCACTTTGGATAGTCCTCAGGTGATTGGCCCAGTTCAGGAGGTCCAAATCAATTGTCCCAGTCAGCACCGGTCTCAGGTGGGAGTGTTCAAAAGGTCTCTGGCAACAAGACAGCAGGGGTCTGCTGGCAGCTCGAGTATAACTTGCTCTGGTGCTCTGTGAGGTCAGAAGGACCCACCCAGCAAATAAATTAGTCTGGGAAGATTGATGCCTCCTTTCCCACCTAGCACCTCTATCACTCCCAGTCACTGGTAACCCTGCAGGGCTGTGATCCAGTTCCCTCCAATGAGCAGATGCTCCAGCGGTTTGCACCTGCCTGAGTCACAGGGAGTTCTATGTCTCCTCAGTCAGGCCACTACTCTCTACCATTATCCGGAAAGGGGAGGTGAGGTCTGACAACCTCGGGTGCTTAATGGGGGCTGGGGTGGTTCACTCAGTTCCAGCCCTGCCAGTGATTGATGTTGCTGACATAACAGAACAACTTTGCAGAATTTGTTTCTGTCCCTGCTATATTCCCCTGTGGATCAGACAGTTTGAGCTACTCAGCCCTGTCTGTGCAGCTGCCCTGTCTCGTCTGCAGCTTGTGTTGGGGTGGACGTGGTCAGAAGTCACACTTAGCTGTCAGTTCCAGCCTCTGCCTGCCCACCTTTGTCTCAGCTATGATCCCGAGGGTCAGATGTGTCTGAGGCTCAGTGAAGAAGTCGTCTGGGACAGCCCTGCCCTGGGAGTCTGCTGTCTCTGCACGTGCGTATTCTAGTCCCTGTGCTCAGCCCAGGTCGGTACTGCCTCAGGCATACCCTTTACTCCGGGGCCTGCATTTCTGTCCCAGATCTGTTCTGCCAGTGACTGCCACCGGACAAGATGCCTGGCTTCCTCTGATTGCCCAGAGAGAATGGGAGTGTCCTTTCAAAATATCCCCAGGAGTGTAAGCCCTAGTGTTTCTACCACTGCAGCTGCTGCTCTGTGTCTCGGGGCACTGCCACTCCTATATGGTTCTCTCTTAGTTGACTTTCTTCTCCTTACTCTCATGCCGGAGAATCAGCACAGATCAGCAACAGCCCATGCCCTGTCCACACCCCTCAAAAAATGCCCAAGAATCTGGACTTCACGGGGGACAGGCTTCCAGACCTCAGGGCGAGAGTGGAGGGGAGTGCTGGGAATTCAAAATTACAGGTAGAGAATATATAGTTTTATGCCTGGCAAAAGTGTGCCATGGTATCCTAGTAGGGAAAGGAGGTCCGGTTTTTAGAGGGTCTCTACCATGGGATAAAATAGGAGGATATTTGAACTCTGCTCACTTGTTTGTATGGAGTATACTGTGAGCTGTTCTCATGGGGGAGGGGGACTCCTGTCTGCTTGGCGATGAATTTTGTACCTTTTGTTTGTATCCTTGGGGTCGCAGCTTGCCTCAGCAAGGTTGATGTGCATTCTTCAACCTTCTCTCTTGGCTCAGATCTGAACCATCGGCTTTCTTGCTAAACTTCTGTCCTTTAACACTTCTTGATAGGAGCCTCTGTGGAAAGTTGACTCCAGTCAGTCATCTTGCCTCCGCCCCCTAGTGGTTTTTTTTAATTATAGAAAGCCAGCATTACAAAGAATTTTTTTTTTTTTTTTTGTCTTCTGCTATTTTATTTCTTAGGTTTTCATAATTCTCTTTGTAGAGGTCCTTCACCTCTTTTGTTAGATATATTCCTAGGTATTTCACTTTCTTTGAAGTTACTGTGAAGGGTATTGTGTCCTTGATTAAACCACTTCTTGACTTGGCTATTATTGGTGTATAAAAAGGCTACTGATTTGTGGACAATGATTTTATATCCTGAGACATTACTGCATTTTTTGATCACTTCCAGGAGTCCTGTGGTTGAGACTGTGGGGTTCTCTAAGATCATATGATCAGCAAAGAGTGAACATTTGAGCCCCTTTGCTCCCATTTGGATGCCCTTTATTTCCTTCTCTTGCCTGATTGCATTGACTAGAACTTCTAACCCTATGTTGAGTAGTAATAGTGGTAGAGGAATCCTTGTCTAGTTCCAGTTCTAAGTGGAAAAGCTTTCAGTTTTACTCCATTCAGTATATTAGCTGAGGGTTTGTTGTAGATGGCTTTGATCAGCTTATGAAATGTGCCACCTATATTCTTTTTTTTTATTTTTTATTTTTTTGTTGCAGTTTTGGCTGGGGCCAGGTTTGAACCTGCCACTTCCAGTATATGGGGCTGGCACCCTACTCTTTGAGCCACAGGCACAGCCCTATGTCTATATTCTTAAGTGCTCTTGTTAGGAAAGAAAGCTGAATTTTATCAAATGCCTTTTCTGCATCTATTGAGAGGATCACATGGTCTTTGTTTTTGCTTCTATTGATATGGGTGAATTACATTTTTGGAATTGCGTATGTTAAATCAATCTTGCATCCCTAGGATGAAGCCTACTTAATCATTTTTAATGTGTTTCTATTTGTCTAAGATTTTATGGAGTATTTTAGCATGTATATTCATTAGTGAAATTGGTCTTTAATTCTCCTTTTTCACTGGGCCCTTTTCTGGTTTTGGTATCAGGGTGATGTTTGCTTCATAGAACATGTTGGGCATCCTCCATCCATTAGGTTCCCATGTTGGGAACCTAACCCTTCCCAATGTTTTGGAATAGTTTCCGCACTATAGGTACCAGTTCTTTGAAGGTTTGATAGAATTCTGGTATGAAGCCATCTGGTCAGGGCTTTATTGTTGTTGCTTTTGTTGGATGATTATTTATTATTTATTTGATCTCAATGCTTGATATTGGTCTGTTCAAGAGATCTATTTCAGGGCAGCGCCTGTGGCTCAAAGGAGTAGGGCGCCAGCCTCATACGCTGGAGGTGGCGGGTTCAAACCCAGCCTTGGCCAAACACTGAAAAAGAAAAAAAAAATTGGGCAGTGCCTGTGGCTCAAAGAGATCTATTTCATCTTAGTTAAGTCTAAGGAGAGGGTGTGATTCCAAGTATTAGTTCATTTCCTCCATGTTGTTAAATTTTGGGGCATAAAGTTTCTTGTAGTAGTCAGACATAATCTCTTGTATCTCTGTGGTATCTGTTATTATTGCCCATTTTTCATTTCTGATTTAAGTTATTAGATTTTACTTTTCTATTGCTAGTTAATCTGGCCAAAGGTCTATCAATTTTGTTTTATTTTTTTGAAGAACCAAATTTTTGTTTCATTAATGTTCTGAATGATTCTTTTGTTTTCAATTTCATTTATTTATGATTTATATTGCTTTTCTTCTGCTAGGTTTCAGATAAGATTGCTCTTCTTTTTCCATTTCTTAAGATGATTCATTAGGTTGCTGATGTACTCCCCTTCTGTTTCTCAGATGTAGGCATCAAATATAAATTTCCCTCTTAGGACTGCTTTTACAGTGTCCTACAGGTTTTGGTCACTTGTATCTTCATTGTTACGTTTGATGAATTCAACCATTTCTTCCTTTACCTCTTCTTTTAACCAACTATCATTCAGCATAAGGTTGGTTAATTTCCATGCGTTCATGTGGGGATAAAAGTTTTTGTTGGGAGTTGAGATGAATCTTAATTGCTTTGTGGTCTGAGAAAATACAAAGTATAATTTTAATTCTTTTTTTTGAGACAGAGCCTCAAGCTGTCACCCTGGATAGAGTGCTGTGGCATTACAGCTCATAGCAACCTCCAATTCCTGGACTCAAGCGAGTCTCCTGCCTCCGCCTCCCAAGTAGTTGGGACTACAGGCATCCGCCACAACGCCTGGCCGTTTTTTGGTTGCAGCTGTCATTGTTGTTTGGCGGGCCCAGGATGGATTCGAACTCGCCAGCTCAGGTGTACATGGCTGGCACCTTAGCCCGTTGAGCCACAGGCTCCGAGCCAATTTTAATTCTTTTAATTTTGTTGAAGTTTGATATGTATTCTAGGATATCATCTATTTTGGAGTAGGTTCCTTAGGCTAATGAGAAGAACCTATATTCCTTAGCTTTGGGATGGTGTGCTCAGTATATGTCTATTTAAGCCCATTTGTTCTAGGATCACATTTAAATCCCTTGTATCATTTTTCAGTTTCTGTTTAAAGGATCTGTCCAGTTCTGTCAGAGGGGTGTTAAAGTCCCAGTTATTATGATAGGATATCCCATTGCTCAGCCCAATCAAGGTTTGTTTGAGAAATCTAGGAGCATTTGTGTTGGATACATAAATATTTAGAATTGAAATGTCCTCCTTTGTCTTATTCCCTTTACCAGAATGAAGTGATCATCTTTGTCTTTCTTAACTTTAGTTGCTTTAAATCCACTTGTATCTGAAAATAGGATTGCAACTCCTTCTTTCTTCTGCCTGAAATAAAGTTTTACATTCCTTTATCCTCAGTCTTGTTTTGTCCTTCAAAGTTAAGTGTGTTTCCTGGAGACAGCATATGGATGGCTTGTACTTATTTTATCCAATTGCCCAGTCTGTGCTTCTTCAGTGGAGAATTCAAACATTAACATTTATTGAGAAAATTGATAAGTGTAGCTGAGTTCTATTCATCTTATTTTGTGAAAATTTGTTGCTTAGTTCTGTCCTTTGTGCCACTGTGGAAGCTGGCTTTTGTTCTTCCATTTCTAGGTGTTTACTTTGTTGGTGGTCCACTGTGATGGTCAGTGTGGAGAGTAGTCTAAGTACTTCCTGAAGGGCTGGTCTTGTGGTGAGTTTCCTCAATGTTTCCATGTCAGTAAAACATTTGATTTCTCCATCAATTTTGAAGCTTTAGTTTAGCAGGATACAGTATTCTGGGCAAAAAAAATTGTTTTATTTAAGAAGGTTAAAGGTATATGACCATTCTCTTCTGGCTTGAAAAGTTTCAGCTGAAAAGTCCCCTGTGACCCTGATGGGTCTGCCTCTGTAGGTCAATTGGTGCTTACTCCTGGCAGCTTGGAGAATTTTCTCTTTTGTTTTGACTTTGGACATGTTCATACAATGTGTCTTGGAGATGCTCTATTTGTGTTGAGACAAATTTGGGTTCAAAAATCTCTGTAAAAGGAGTATGTCGGAATCTTTAGTGAAACTTGGGAAATTTTCATTTATGATATTCTCTAGAAGGGATTCATTCCTTGGGGATGTTCTTTTTCCCCTTCAGGGATACCTATAATTCATATATTTGAATGCTTCATGAAGTCCTATAATTCTCTTGAGTGAGCATTCTGCTTTCTCTCTTCTTTTCTCCCTCTTTAACTGCCTATGTTAGCTCAAGAGCTTTATCCTCTGGCTCTGAGATTCTTTCTTCTGCATGTCTAATGTGTTATTGACACTTTCTACTGCACTTTTAAGTTCCCTGATTGACTCTTTCAATTCCTTAAGCTCCGTCATATCCTTTTATATTCTTCATAGCTTTCATCCACGTTTTGTTTCTGTTTTTCCACTTTCTCGTCAATTTCCTTTATTGCCTTTATCATCTATATTTTAAATTCCCTTCTGTCATTTCCATTAATTTTTTATAAGTAGAATCCCCTGTGGTAGCTACTTCATGGTCCCTTGGGGCTTGCTCTGTTTTGGTTTATCATGTTGCCAGAATTTTTCTGTTGGTTCCTCCTCATGAGTGTTTTTTTTGGTCTACTTCTTTCCCCTACTTTTTCTTTCTCACTACCTCCTTCACTTTAAATTACACTGTCTTACAGCTTAGGTATTGAAGTGGTCTTTTGGAATAAGGCCAAAAGGAAGAGAAGGGTAAAAAAGTGAGCAGGGAGAAAGAAAAGAAAAAATTTATGAGAAAAAAAGAAAAAGGAGGGTGAAGGAAAAAAAATTCAGGGAGGAAGAGACGGACAGAAAGAGTAAAAGAGAGATAGGAGAAATGGTGATCATCAGCAGGGTGCTATGAGCACACCTGCAAATCTAGGCCTTTGGAGGGCCAGGGTAAGTGGTCCCTTGAAGTCAGGAGCTCCTTACTAGCTTGGCAAAAGCAAGACCCCACCTTTGTCAAATATAGAAGAAAAGGAAGAGAAAAAAAATTAGTAGCATGTCACAGAGGGGACCTACCAATACTGTCTTTCCAAAAGGCCAAAGCCAGAAGAACACCCTAAACTGTGAGCTCATTACCTCTTTGAGCCAGAACAATGCCATGACCTCCCAGCTAGACCAATGCTGTAACTTCGCAGTACTCATTGAAAAGGAAGAAAAATTAAAAAAATAAAAAAACAACAAAAATTAATACTATTACAAGAGAAAAAAAGGGGGATATCTTGGCTGTTGTATGTAAAATTTATTTGGGAAAAATGAGAAAAGTACAAAAATCTCTACCAAAGGATAGAAAAAAAGAGAGAGGTAAAAAAGGAATAAAGAATAAAAGGGGTTAAAAAACTGTAACAAAAATGGAAGAGCCCTTGCTATTAAAGAAAGTAAAAATGAAAAAAAAAATACTACACCAAAAAAAAAAAACAAAAAACCCACAACATAAAGTAACCACAACAACAAAAAAGGAGAAAACTATGAAAAAACTTGCTAAAAGGACCAAAAAATGGAATAACTACATATATATGTCTATAAATATATATTATCATATATATATTTGCAGGTGGCACTGTGGTATTAGGAAACAGAGAATACATGGTGCTTTTGCTATATATAAAATGGAAGCTGGAAGTCACTTTCTGGCTGCATAGGAGATTGGGTCCTGTATTCCTGACTTACTTGCTCTCAATCACGGCCTGGTCATTTGGTCAGCATTTAGTGCCCCCGTGATTGGGGTCCTAAAGCTCTCTACAATGTCTTTAGGAGGCATGTCAAACAGTGCCGCTGACAACCATGTGGCCTTCCTGGGGCTGCAGGGTCTGCTCCATTCACCCCAAAGATGGTTGCCCAAGCTCAGCAAGCATACCAAAGCCAGCCATGCACTAAAACCCTGAGAACTGTTCTATTGGCAGGGCCTTCCCACAATGGCGCCACCCAGTTAGCAGCCAAGCAGATGGCAGATCCACTCCACCCAGTATTCAATCTCAGTCACCAGACACTGCTTGAGTCCCATCACTTGTTTAAGCAGTTTAAACTGCTCGCTAGAGGTGTTTAGTCCAAAATCTGAATTTAAAAGTCTATCATCTGACTTTGTTTCAAAACTTGATTTTCATCTATCCAGTCTGATTATCTATAGCATTTATCTAAAAGATCTATAAATGCTAAAAGTAAAACTCTTCGAGACAAATGCCCCATGTATCTGGACAATTTACCAAATCACATGTGAAAATAGATCTTACCCCTGCTTGTGACCACAGGTTCAGAACAGGACAATATGGAAAGGCAAGCATTTTCATCATCACTACATTCTTTATTCATCCCCCTTCATGCACCTGCTTCATGCCCTCACCTAGAACTTTCTAATACTATGGTTCTCATCCCTCTTCTCCTATTTATCTCTCTAAACCTCTACTTCCCACCCTAGACTTGAGGCCCACCACATTCAGTGCAGCTCCATCAGAATTTCCAAGGCCCTTGCTTGCTTCACTCACCAAAAGAAACCTAAGCCTGCCTTGAATCAGTGGCTGGGGAAAAACCTTTTGAGCCTGAAGACTAGAGCCTCAGGATTCTGTCCATTTACTTGTGTTCTTGGCTTCTCCCCTCCCCCATGCATGCCATCTCATGAACACTATGTTCTGTCCACTTCTAGAACTGACCATCCTGCCTCCTTAGAGGATACAAGGAAGGCAGCATCTCCTTAGAAATGCCACCCTGTTCCCTATTACTGGTGGTTACTCCATCTGCCTGCCCTTCATCTTTTTTCCACCTCTCTTCTCCTTTTTAGGAGACTCCTTGTGTGTCCCAGGTAGGGGCTGGCTCTGTGTGCTCAGCAGCACACTTGTTCATCACACTCAAGGGTAAGCTCTTTAAAAGGCTCATCTTTCTCCTCCACTGTGCTCATGTGCACAGATGCCAACCAAATACCTATTTGCAGTTAAAATCAGTGAATTCCTCCATAACAAGTCCTGTGCACCAACCACTATGATAGTTGTAGCAATCATTTAATGTGGAAGTTACAACCAAACATTTATCAAAACCAAACATTTATTAAAACCAAATATTTATCAAAACCTTTGTTTGATAAGGTTCTAAGTTCAAAGAAATCTCTAATATCCTGGGGGAATCAGAGAGTCTGTCCCATAGCCTGGCAGGACAGACTTTCATGCCTGTAATCCTAGCACGCTGGAAGAGGGAGGTAGGAGGACCCCCTGAGTTTGAGATCAGCCTGAGCAAGAGTGAGACCCTGTATCTACTAAAAGTAGAAAAATTAGCCAAGGTTGCAGGAGGCACCTGAGGCAGCAGGATTGCTTGAATCCATGAGAGATTGCTGTGAGATTGCTGTGAGCTAGACTGATACCACAGCACCCCAGCCTGGGCAACAGAATGAGACTCTGTGTCCACTAAAAAAAAAAAGAAAAATCTCTAGGAATGTGCCTATTATATTAGGAAAAAAATCACAGGGAAATCTGAACTATCAAGACTGCCTAACTACTCATCTCTCATACCATTTACATGATGGAGGTCTGATCAGTCATGATCTAAGTATTTCTTTAGTAGATGCAAAGTAAAGTCCTCAAACAGAACCACTGTGAAAAGCAATCCTGCCAGCCTATGGGACAGACTCTGATGCCCCCCAGGTATTCCAGAGCTGTAATAAAAGGTAAAGTTTTGAAGGAGCCCAGAAGAACTCAAGAAAACCAGGAAGGGGTTTGTCACAGGGGCCAGAACCACAGAGTCAGTCAGAGGGAAAATGAAAATCAGAGTATTATACATATTTATCAACATGTAGGTGATTAATCTTGGTAAGGGTAATTTTAGCTGTGCAAAACGGACAGAGTCAAGGTTAAATTTGATTTACAAAGCACCTGAGAGGTGAGAAAGAAAGTATCAAGTGTAGCCCATCTTTTTTTTTTTTGTCTGAGACAGGGTCTCACTCTTTTTGTCTAGTCTAGAGTACAGCAGCACCATCATAGCTCACCTCCAGCACCTGGGCTCAAGCAATCTCCCTGTCTCAGACTCCCAAGCAGCTGGGAATATAGGTACATGTTACTATGCCCAGCTTATTTTTTAAGTAGAGACAGGGTCTTCTATGTTACTTAGGCTGCCCACCTTTTTAGAGTTTTAACATTTAATAAAGTTCACAGAAATTCACTTTGGAGTTGTATGAGGTAAGGCCTGATAGTAGGTAAGAAAAGATGTATTTAAGTAATGCCTTAATTGGGTCTGTGTACCAATTACATAGACAATATGATTCTTATCACATTAATGCTAAAATGAGAAGGAAATACTATATAATAGAATATGGAGAAAAAAGAAATGACATGGAGAATTGTCCATGTTACTTTGCTAAATGGAAGGAAAAGGTTATAAGACAATATTTTTGTAAAAATCCCATTTTCATTTAAAAAAGTCCCACTTAAAAAATATAGGTATCAATTTATCATGTATCTATTTGTAAAAATCCTTAGGAAGATAATATGCTAACAGTAATGTCTAAGTAGTAGGATGGGTGATTTTCACTTTTGTCTTTATAAATTTTTACCTGAATTAAAAATTATTTACAAAGTAATTTGCCTGAATTTTTTTAAAGAAGATTTATAATTTTAGTAACATTTTAAAAGAATGGTATTCCTATTCTGAAAAAAAATGGTGCCATTATTTCTACTGAAAAGAAAATGAGAGGAGGTATGGAATAGAGAAGCAAAGTAGATACAAGTAAAATAATGAAACAAATTAAACAAAAGTTGGGAGAAAGAAAAATAAACATTTTTTTCTCTTTAAGCCTACTCTTAAAATATGAATATATAACCATACATGTCACACCTACTCTTCTGGAACTGGAATAAAATCAGAACTGTTATAAGCTGATGGATCCCATGGGGCATCCAGAACAGTGCTACCCAATGTGTAGTCTGGAAACCTCTGCTGGCAAACAAACAGCCACCAATCCTCAATGAGATGAATGTAGGGCAACCACTTACAAACTTTTAGTGATGTGACACTGCCAACATCCAAGTGCATGATCATTTTTCTAGTAATGTCAGTGACAGATTGGGAAAAAATCACCACAGATGGTTTGAGAAGTAATGATCTAAAACATTCTCATTTACAGCTAACAAGAATGATGTCCAGAAAGTTAAAAGTCCATTCCAGATCACAAAGTTGATCTGATCAATGGCCAAGTCAGGAAAAAGGCCAGGGTTCTGTCCATTACACACTGCGTTTTATTCCATAAGAATTGGGGTTTGTCCAATGGAATAAGAAAGTTACTTGTCACCTAGTTAAGAAGATTGGCTCTAACTTCAAATTCAAGAGAAAACAGAATTTAAAACATTTCTTAATGGCTTCAGCTCGCAAGAACCCATGAGCATGGCCTTAACTTCCTACCCTTACACCTCTGCCCAGATTTTTTTCTTTACACATCAAACTCCAAGTATCTAATCATACCTACTCCAAATAGGAGCTCCCCCAGAACTACTTCTGAGTTCCTCACCTGGAGCTAAGCCCCACATCAGTTTCACAGCTCTGATGCTGTCCTCAGACGCCACACATCTCTTTGCGCTGGTGACAGACTAACTTCAGTTTTTCTTATCCTTCCACTGTGCTGGAGTTCCTTCAGCACCAAAGACAACTCTTAGGCCTCACTGTATCCTCCATAATGCATGGATTTTAATAAATGCTGAGTGAACGAACCAAGAAACTAACACAAGGCAATCCATGACAGCACTTGAAATCAATGACCTTGAAAAGAAAGCTATTGGTAATCTTACCACAGAAATGTAATCAATGTGTAAATCACCACAAATTTTATACCAAGTATATATAGTATATTACATTTTGCATTTTTTCCTTTTATTAATCTATTTTGTATTTTTGTTGAATTTTGTCAGTATAATAATGCATTACATGTGCAAGACATTCTTGCAGCCTTTATTACATATAGGAACTTTAAAAAATTTGCATTTTTTCAGTATAGTCAATTTTAAAGCTATGCCTTTATGAGACCTGAATGCTAAATGTCTTTCAAGAAATATAATCAAAAGGGTTTCTGTTCAATTCGACTGCATATTTATTTTAATTGTTTTTTGGTAGTAACTAAAAATTTGGGTTTATGTACCAATTAATATTATATTAACTTTGAATGTCACATTCTTGAAATTCTTGAAATTGCTTCCTGATTTCTTTTGGGGAAAAATAGCAAATACTGGAATGGCATTTCTCTATTCGATATTTTGAACATTTAGAATTTTTTTTTTTTTTTTATTAAATCTTAGCTGTGTACATTAATGCAATCATGGGGTACAATGTGCTGGTTTTATATACAATTTGAAATATTTTCATCAAACTAGTTAACATAGTCTTCATGGCATTTTCTTAGTTATTATGTTAAGACATTTATATTCTACATTTAGTAAATTTCACATGCACCCTTGTAAGATGCACCGTAGGTGTAGTCCCACCACAGACCGTAGAACTGGTCCCACCAGTTCAGAAACAACTGAATTAATTTTTTTGTTTGTAGACTAGCAATTTCAATTTCTGCATTTTGTATATTATTCCTCTATTTTCTTTTTCTTCTCAATAGTTCACTTGTGTTCTCTACACTCTTTGGTATTTTGGCTGATAATTTTCTCTTCCTTCTTCATACTTAAAATATTCTTTCCTTAAGTCCTGCTCTTCCCATTTTTCTCTTGTCCAGACATATTGAGAGCACAGGTAGTAAAAATAAGATGGAGTCAGTCAGGTTAGGACTGACATGACACTGCTGGTCTGGTTGGTTTAGGTCATAAGTGACCTTTACCTCATGTCTCCTATTCTTGTTTTATAAACTCAGCTTCAACCTAAAAGTATACATCTTGAGTAGTTTAGGGCACCTAACTTGGGAGATTAATTTTTGAATTAGAAATGTTGTTTTAGGTCCTGGTCATATCAATTATTGTTTATTATGTGTCATAGGTTATGTTGATCTCTATCGTTTAAGGTAAGTATTAATTACTTTGTTTAAGATAAGGGTCAGTATGGTTCTTGCTTTTAACTTTTATGTATAAAACTGTGATTTTGGAAATGGAAGACAGAACAGTCTTCTGTCTGGAGAACTCTGACTGTTCTCTAGATTGCTGGCCTTCTGACAAAGTTTGGTGGACCTGGCTGACACTCACAAATGGCTTGGACCCTCTTCATCTGGCAACAATGCTTCCTTGTTTGTTTGCTAATGCTTTTCATCTTCAGTGAAGTGGAAAAGCCAAACCCCCTTTTAAAAAACAGCATGCTTAGGGGCTCACAGTTTTCAGGGGCTGGTTCATACCACTGCAGGGTTCACAGTGCTCTGGAGTGTGTCTCATCTGGCAGGAACTGTATGCCTGGAATTGCTTCCTGCTGGACTAATGAATACAGAAAGTGCAAAGTTTTCTTGGAATGTGGACTGCCCTCTGCCCCAAGCATAAAGAAAAGAATAGTTTTCCTTTCTACAATAGCTCCAAAAAAAAAGAGAGCTCATTTGTGTATCTCAAAAATCAGTTCATATGGCAGGTGCTTTAGCTTATACCTGTAATCCTAGAACTCTGGGCAGTTGAGGCAGGTGGATTGTTTTGAGCTCAGGAGTTCAAGACCAGCCTGAGTGAGAGTGAGACCCCATCTCTCCTAAAAATAGAAAAACTAGCTGGATGTTGTGGCAGATGCCTGTAGTCAGCTATTCGGAAGACGGAGGCAAGAGGATCCTTGAGCCCAGGAGTCAGAGGTTGCTGTAAGCTGTGATTCCACAGTACTCTAGCATAGGGCAACAAAGCAAGACTCTGTCTCAAAAACTAAATAAATATAAATAAAAAGCAAAAAGGGTCAATGCTGGAAATCTAATAAATCTTAAGGCTATTAGTTGCAAGAGGAGAATTATGCATGATCCATGTTTGCAACAGGTTTGGGTTCACTGTTTAGTATAACTAACTTAAACTACTGATGCTTAAACTTGTAAAGTGTGAAGAATTTGACTCTTTACCATAACTTACATAATGAACTGAGTTCCAAAGAATATTCTTGTTTTGAAATACAGAGAGTGCCAAAACATGCGTATACGGCAGCGCCTGTGGATCAAAGGAATAGGGCGCCAGCCCTATATGCTGGAGGTAGCGGGTTCAAACTCAGCCCCGGCCAAAAAACGCAAAACAAACAAACAAAAAAACTATGTGTATACATTTTAATAAAGAAAAAAACTACATTAAAATTATAATACTTACTATATACTGATAACAAAAGATGAATACAAGTCACATTGAGTGCCTCTTATAACTGTGCAAGCCAAATGCGATCTGAGTATTACAAATTCAGTACCAGTTTTTTCCTTTCTTAAAATGCACTCTCTGTATATACTTCTTTCCCATTCTTTTTTTTTTTTGCAGTTTTTGGCTGGGGCTGGGTTTGAACCCGCCACCTCCAGCACATGGGGCTGGTGCCCTACTCCTTTGAGCCACAGGCGCTGCCCTTCTTTTCCATTCTTAATAGTGAAACACATTTAATAGTGATTATGATGACAATTATAATCATTCAAACTTCAATTTATACCAGTTTATATTTTATAAAGTTTTCACACACATTACCTAATTAAATTAGTATTTGGTACATGGTATAAATTGGTCATTAGAGTAGATTTTAACTATATATGCTAACTTGGCATTTTAATCTCGACTTGATATTTTATAGAACTTTTATTTATTTTTTTTCTGATATTTTATAGAACTTTTAAAGTAAAAAAAAAAAATCTATCTTTTCTCAGATCCTTTTACAACTGATACTTTTAAGGGAATAATCGTATAACCTTATTTTGAAAGTATGTATGGAATTTAGATTTTGTCTACAATTTTCTCTTTTCCAAGACAATTAAATTACTGCAAAAGTACTTTGTGGCTTGGCACCTGTGGCTCAACGGGTTAAGGCACCAGCCACATACACCTGAGCTGGTGGGTTTGAATCCAGCCTGGGCCCGCCAAACGACAATGACGGCTGCAACCAAAAAATGGCCGGGCGTTGTGGGAGGCACCTGTAGCCCCAGCTACTTGGGAGGTGGAGGCAAGAGACTCGCTTGAGCCCAGGAATTGGAGGTTGCTGTGAGCTGTGATGCCACAGCACTCTACCCAGGTGACAGCTTGAGGCTCTGTCTCAAAAAAAAAAAAAAAGAAAAAGAAAAAGTACTTTGTCACTATATTTTCACCATGTAATAAAAAAAAAGAACCAATTTAGTTCTTTTCAAACTCAAAATACTTTTATGTACAATTGTTAATATTATTCACCATGTTCTATTATACATAATATAAGGAAATAGCTTAAAGAAAAAAATGCCATTGTTGTAGGCAAGCCTCTCGTGGACCACAGGGATCTCCAATTAATATTTAAGTCTTCAAATTAACCCATAAGTTATTTCATGTTACAGAAAATTGTAATTATTTGTCTGTTAGTAGTTATCTAATAAAGTATATACATAATCTATTGTACTTCCTCCTATAGGCAACTCACTTTTATTAGAATTCTTTCCTAAAACTAGAATTTTAGTTATTCCTCTCATTATGCCAGAGCAGAAAAAACTTTCAACTCTGTTTTCAGACAGAAGATCCTAACATCACATGTTTGAGCTAAAGAAGGATGACATTTTGAAAAATGACACACAGGGGTGGCGCCTGTAGCTCAGTGAGAAGGGCACCAGTCCCATATACTGAGGGTGGTGGTTTCAAACCCAGCCCCAGACAAACTGCAACAACAACAAAAATATAGCCAGGCTATATTTATGGCAGGCGCCTGTAGTGCCAGCTACTGGGGATGCTGTGGCAAGAGAATTGCCTAAGCCCAAGAGCTGGAGGTTGCTGTGAGCTGTGACGCCATAGCACTCTACTGAGGGTGACAAAGTGAGACTCTGTCTTTAAAAACAAAACAGAAATTTTCAGCCCATATGAGATACCTGTTCCCTTATTTCTTTCATCTTTTCCAACCTCTTGAGTTTTGTGGCATATTCTTGAACTTCTTTTAATCCAATATCTGTGCAGAGACGAACCAAGAAACGCAAACCTAAAATTGTGAAAAATATATTTAAGAAAGACTGTATGTACAGTGTTGAAAGTGCAACAAATCAATGAGCTCAGTCTTTTAAGATACAGGTACAAATGATGCTCACAAATAGTGTTTCTCTCATGAAAAATAATTACACTTTGCAATCTCTGGACCTGACTCTGGGTGAAATGACTTTGCAATCTCTGGACCTGACTCTGGGTGAACTGACTTCCTTAGAAGGGGCTTTAAAGGAGCTCTCTCTACATGCCTGTCGTCATGCTGCCAGATCCTAGAAGGAACATGGCACAGGACATGCTGGGACAGAACAGAAGAGGCAGATGCAACATTTATTAATGTTCTATGATAGTTTCATAAATACATACAAATAAATAGTTGTAAGGGAGACTAGGCTAAAAAATGTAAACGGTCTGTAAATAATAATAATAACAGTAAATGTTTTTACTGTCAGTAAATTCATGTTAGTAACTATTATTCACACTATATGCAAAGCACTGGGAATGTAAAAAGATGCACTTTACAGTTATTGGGCTTGAAGTCAATACCAAATTACATATAAAATAATTACAACAAAGGGTGATAAACTCCTATGACTCACCATCCAGGTTAGGAACTAGATCATTCCAATACCTCTGCCTCTGGGTCCTATCCATTCCCACACTTCCACTCCTCAATTTTTTGTGTTCATTGTTTCTTTGCATAAAATAACAACAAAACCTCCCTTTTACCATTTATATACATATCACTAAATAACAGCTTGTTTAGTTTTGCTTGCTATCTATCTTGTTTAGTTTTATCTTGCTATCAGGTTTTATAAAAATGGTATTATTCTGCATGTGATCTTTTGAAATTTGCTTTTTCATTAAAGATGGGATTGCCAAAATTAGCAAACTTTTACAAATATGTAGTGGATGCTAAAAAGCATATCATTTTGTTTTTACATTTATGAGAATGGCCTCTGCCATTTGTGGTCTAAATTACTTTAAAAATTTTTTTATTATCTCATTATTAAAATAATTTATTTCCTTTAGTACAATAGTAATGCAGATCATTTGTAAAATGTAAAGGTCCTAAGAAAAAATAAAAGTTACCCATTACTCCTTCACCCAGAGATAAAACAGAACATTTTAAAATATTTCTTTATACATTTTTCTTTGCTACAGGTTTAGTCTCTAATGCCTGAAAAATATTTTATAATATGCCATAATTTTATTTATTTTAGTGAACACTAAAGTTGTTTCTAAGAATCTGTGTGCCTCTCTCTATTTTTAGGATAAATGACTTAATAGCAGAACCACTGGATCCAAACATTATGATCATTTTGAGGCTCCTGACATGCTTTACAAATTTGCCCTCCAGAAACATCAGTATATTAGTTTATACTCCCAGCAAAAGTTTACAGTAAGTCTCACTGCTTCATTTTCCTTAAAAGTAGGATCCTGCTCATGCAATAGGGAAGGTTGGTATTATTGTATTTTCCTACCATCATCAAGATTCAAATGATATTTTTTCACACTTCTTACCATGATTGTCAACTAAATGAGGCTTCATAATTTAAATACTTAAACTTAACTCCACATTATATTAATTTCTACTCTCTACTTGTTCTGACATAAAAACATTTCCCTTTTTGAGGGCTAAGATTTGATTCAATTTTCCAGTGAACTTCTTAATTAAGTTTTTAAGTCAACTTTTTGTTTCTCCAAGAAGAGAAAGTGAGTATATTTTCTAAGCCCTTACATATCTAAGAATTTCTCTCTGTTGTTTTTACATGCAGAAGTAAAGAGATTCGAGATACTGCTTGAGTGCTTTTGGTATGTAACATTCAGCGTTAAGTACTGCTGATAACCATCCAATCTTTCTTCCTTTGTAGATAACAGATTGTTTTTCTATTCTAGAATACTAATATTTTAGATTTTTTATTTTATTGCAAGTATTTTGGTTTATTCCTTAGCAAAATTTATAATTCTTAGTTGTATCTCTCTTATCAAACACTCTTCTTCAATTGTTCTTTTCTCTGAATTCTAGAACTTTTCAGTTTTCCAATTACTCATTTTTTTTTTTGCTCTTTTAGTATCTTCAGGTAGATTTTAACTGTTACACATTTTTAGTTTCCCTATAAATCATCTTATTATCACCCTCCCCTTATTTTGTATTAACGTGTTATCTTTTCATCTTAGCTTGTTGCTTTCTGCCTTTAACGTAGAGATCATCATACGTTCTCTGAATTTTACAGAAGGGGCCATTCATTTCTATATATTTTCTTTTGGTTCCTGTCATAATTTTTTTGAACTCTACTACATATTTCTCTGGGTCATAAAAAATATTTATATTTTCTTTTTCTTTTTTTTTTTTGTGGAGACAGAGTTTCACTATGTCGCCCTCGGTAGAGTGCGGTAGTGTCACAGCTCACAGCAACCTCAAACTTTGGGCTTAAGTGATTCTCTTGCCTTGGCCTCCTAAGAAGCCGGGACTACAGGCGCCCGCCACACCTGACTATTTTTTGCTGCAGTTGTCATTGTTGTTTTAGCTGGCCCGGGCTGGGTTCGAACCTGACAACTTTGGTGTATGTGGCTGGTGCCATAAACACTGTGTTACTGGCACCGAGACTATTATTTCCTTTTTTTTTTTTTTTTTTTTTGCAGTTTTTGGCCGGGGCTGGGTTTAAACCTACCACCTCCGGGTGGGGCCAGCACCCTATTCCTTTGAGCCACAGGCATCGCCCTGTTATTTCCTTTTTAAATAGAATTTTTCATAACTCCATGTTGACATGTTTTTTCTTACTTGGAAAGCAATGAGAAGAAATCTATCTAGACCTTGTATTTGCCAAGAAAGAAGCATGTGGCTTACCCTTGGTCCTGTTCTTGCTCTGTAAGGATGTTGATAAAATGTCCTTCTCTTGCTTTGCTAGGCTGACTTTTAAATAGTCTTATATGAGAAACACCCTAGCACTTTTCGAAAGTTAAGCTATTCACCCTGTTCTGTTAATTCTTCTTCTTCTTCTTTTTCTTTTTTGTTCTGTCAATTCTATTCCCTTAAACTATTTTTTCTATCAATATTCCTTCCCTGGTATATTTTCAATTTCTTTTTTTCTTCTAGATCATTACCCTTAGCCAGCAGAAATATTCTTTTCTTCTCATCCTTAAAGAAACCAGTTTCCTTGCACCCTTCTCCTTCCTTGAACTATAAATTATACAAAGGTGCCCTATTTCCTAAACTTCCGTTTACATTTCAAATCCACTGATTCTGCTTCTGCCTCTACTATTTCCCTGATGAACTTCCAAAGTCAATGGCTTTCTTCCAATTCTTACCTTTTATACAGTTTTTTGTTTTTTTGAGACAGAGCCTTAAGCTGTCACCCTGGATAGAGTGTTGTGGCATCACAGCTCACAGCAACCTCCAATTCCTGAGCTCAAGCGAGTCTCTTGCCTCCGCCTCCCAAGTAGCTGGGACCACAGGCGCCCGCCACAGCGCCCGGCCATTTTTTGGT
>CAUYRH010090507.1:0-10821 GCA_963574655.1 Perodicticus potto
AAACCCAGCCTTGGCCGAACTGCAAAACAAAAAAATAGCCGGGCGTTGTGGCGGGCGCCTGTAGTCCCAGCTACTTGAGAGGCAGAGGCAGGAGACTCCCTTGAGCCCAGGAATTGGAGGTTGCTGTGAGCTGTGATGCCATGGCATTCTATCCAGGGTGACAGTTGGAGGCTCTGTCTCAAAAAAAAAAAAAAAAAAGATTCTGCTGTTGTTTCCTTGCATTGACAAACAATACTGCAGATTACCAGAAACTTGGCAGATGACTCATGTAGCAGAAACATACCCTAAATGGGAATGATTTTTAAATAAACTCACTGATCCTTATATTGCCACAGTAATTTTTCATTTCTTACTCATCCCCTAAAGGAGATACATACTTTTAAAAGACTTTAACAAAAAGTGCAAAGTACTATTTTGGTAATCATTTGAACTACTATCACGAAAATGTATTCATTAATAAGATCTGTAATTTCCATCTCAATATTATCTGACATTTAACATTTTTAATATTAAAATAGAATATACTGATAATCCTAATTTCAAAGCCAGCAACCTTATTACAATTAATATGTAAGTGTTTCCACAAAATGCAGAAAAATGTGGAGTGTCTCAAGATTACTACACATCAGTCTAAGATGTTGAGTACAAATGTTTTAAAATTTTCCAAAAAATGTTTTCCTTTAAAAATCCCAACCCTTGCTAATTTTTATTTTTTACTTTTTTATTTTTAATGTGAATAAATATAATAATAGAACCATGCAGAAGTCTTAGCACCCTTAAACAGAAAAGGAAACAGAGGCTAAATGATTTTCCAAAAGTCATGTAACTGTTAATACTTAATAATTATGATAGGATTACCATATGCATCTAGTCCTATTATGCCGTGATGAGTCATCAGCAGAGGCAATAACAGGAGGCATAAATGTATATTCCAGGAACTACTGTTCCCACACGTGAAGGTTACCTCTCTCAGAAAGGTCCTTGCTCTGTGAAGCAGAGATCACTTTGAGTGGTAATCCCACACACATAGCGGCAGCTGTACAAACCAGCTAGCTTCTGGTAGATGCTTTTTTTTTTTAAATTAAGTCATTTCTACATAAATCATGAATACATTTATGCCATTATGGGATTCGATGTGTTGATGATTTGTACCAATTGGAGTGCTTACATCCTACTAATCAACATAGCCTTCACCTCATTTACCCAATTACAGCGTTAAGATATTTATGTTCTACACTTAATAGATCCAACTTGTACTTGTGATATGCTCCTTAGGTGTGGTCCCCCTACTAACCCTCCTTCCATCCACCCACCCCCTCCCTTCCCCTCTCACTCCCCTTCCTTCCTTCATCCTAGGCTATAGTTGTGTTTCATTTTTCATATGCAAGTATGAGCGGTTATAAATTGGTTTCACAGTAGTACTGAGTACATTGGATATTTTTTTTCCATTCCTGAGATACTTTACTAAGAAGAATATTATCCAGCTCCATCCATGTAAACATAAAAGAGGTAAAGTCTCTATTTTTTTTTAATGCTGCATAGTATTCCATGGTATACATAAGTTACTTTTAAAGTATCTACACAGGACAAAATATAACAAAAGCCATCAACAAAGACTGTTTTTGATAACGCTAGGATTCTAACCTATTTAGATTCTTCTAAAAGTAATCTCAAGCATAGTTTGGAAATGCTTCTTTGAACAAATTAATCTAATTATGTCCATAATTGTAAACTGTTAATAATAACATAGAGTAAGAAAAAACACAAGAAAAGTTTTTGGTTTTATTGGTATTACAGTACAGTTTTAAAACAAGCAAAATACAAACAAAATTTATACAAATTCAGTCACTTATTCTGCAAAACAATATGCCAAAATCAACCTTGAAAGGTTGTAAAAAACCAACACGTAGACAATATCTTCCTCAATTAACTCTAAGGATCCAAATACAAATGCAAAAATTGGGAATTGTCAATAATCAAATTAAATGTTGAGTTACTGACTGAGCAGTAAAAAACAATTCCTGATTTTAAAATTAAATAGTTCCAGGTAAAAATATGCTATTTCCCACATGTGCTATCTTTGTATTTTACACAGAGTTCCAAGGCAAAGATTGCTTCTGGCTTTATGAATTACCAGAGATGATGATTTGTGTGGTTGACTTATTACAGGCCTCTTGCTCTTCTTTCCTGATAGATCCTTAGCTTCTTTGGGAGGGGGCATATGAACAGGTTTCCATGGAATTGGATTATAAAAGGCTGGTTCAGGATAAGAATTTCCACTGTAAAAACCTAAAATTATTAAAAAATCAGAACAAAACAAACAAAAAACTTCTTGAGATCAAAAAGCCCACTTATTTTAAAATTCCTAGAGAAATGTTAAAATGTCAAATAAGCAAAGTATCACTGATAAACCAATTTGACTCATTTAAAATTTGAACCCTTGTATATTTTCAGAGATTAACCCTTTCTAAACACTGTAAATATCAGAATGAAAATTAAACCATAATTGATAATTCTAAGAATCCAAATAATGTTAATGTTAAAACCTACTAAATACAAACTCTTAGAAAAATTTTACTAAGAAATTAATTTTAGAACCCTCAAATTAAAAAATATCTTGGCTCAGCGCCTGTGGCTCAACGGGCTGGGGCGCCAGCCACGTACACCTGAGCTGGCGGGTTCGAATCCAGCCCAGGCCTGCCAAACAGCAATGATGGCTGCAACCAAAAAAAATAAAAAATATCTTAACTCCTTACCCTATCATTCTCTTAACTCAATCTAAAAAATGATTGTGCACTAGCTTCCCCTTGTCAAACACTAATGTTTATATAAAAAAAATTTATTTTCACATGTAGTTAAAGTGAATCAAGGTTCTTGCTTAGAATCATAAAAATTCTAAAGTAGTGCCACTCAAATTAATAAGATTTCACAATATCACTGTAATTTTGATCACTAGTTATGGAATGTTCTTCTACTTATGAGCATATGAAGTGTCTCAAGAACTCTGATGCCTGATGTCTAACAACCAGGAAGAAACATTTTGCAAATCATCTCTAAGTCCTTTTGTTACTAGAGGCACAAAAATTCCTTTAGTTCATAATTTATAAAACTAACATGAGCACGAAGAATAGACTTAAGAGCATTTATAGACAAATATGCTGCTTGTGAGAATTAAACTCATTAAAAATGCAAAAAATTAATAATGCAATGTATTATTTTAGCAATTAACACCTAGTCAATACGTACATTCCCACCTAAAGTTTTAACTTTCCTATCCAGTCATTAGGTTAAAACCACTGTTTTTTACTCTTTTTTTCAAGTAAGAGAAACAAAAAAAAGCAGGCCATGGTCAGTAGCTAGAATGGATGACCTTCATGACACAGGAGAAGCCTGATCCTGACGGCAGAAATGTGTCTTTCAGACAGTGGCAACCCACTCTGCATAGATATGTCAACACACACTTCACCCAGATGGCCAAAACAAAGTCTGGAGTATGTTCTATTGTGTGAACAAAACAGAATGGGAGTATTTTAATAATAAATCACTTATACAAGTGAAGGCAGCTGTCAGCAAGGTATGACCTTCCAACATGAAGTACAAAGAAAAACATGCACTGCCATTTCTAACCAGACCAAGCCTAAAGGCCAAGTGGTTTTTTGTCTGCTTGATGTGCTGTCTACTATTCCACTCTGCAGAGGCAATGTGCCAAAGACATGGGAAGCTCTAGCCTAGACAGGGTTAGAAGGAGGGGAGGCAAAACGACCCCTTGATATGCCCTGATTCAGGCTTTAAAATCCAAGAAATATAAGAGAACTTTACTTATTTCCTGATATTAGAAATCATTACATTAAAGCATACGTTTGCAGTTTTGCAACTTCTGCTTCTAAGAAATACATATATCTGATTTATGGAGAATGACAATAAATTTGCAGTATCTCCATAGAAACAAGAGTGTAATATAATCTTCCAGAAAATAGTAATTTAAAAGATAAATGATTTTTACACATTTTTATTTCTGTCAAAAGGAAACAAAATGTATATTTGCTTCTGCAAGCCATATTTATATAAGCCACACAACATAAAAACCAACCTGTAAGTTTTCCATTGGCATAACCATAGCTCTTTGCAGCTGGACGAGGTTTATTTTTTGCATTTTCCAACCATTCCTTAAACTTTTTTTCTGCTATTTCCCTTTTTTCCTGTAATTCTGCTTGCCGTTGTTTTTCTTTTTCCTTAAAATGACAAGACCAAAGAATTTCCAGGGATTCTGTAACTTAACATTCCATTCAAAACCTACCGAATGAAATGCTGAATGTAGCTTCCCATCACAGCAGCTTACTGACTATGATACAGAATCATATTTTTGTAATGTGAGTGCAAAACTTAACATGATTAGAGATATGATATTAAGGTGTTTACCTCTGCACAACAATAAAATATCAAACCCACAACTTTCTGTTTTAAAAGAATAATTCATAATATGGTAAAAAGACTTTCCATGAAAGTACATCAAAAAATATTTAAAAGGAACAAGTCTTGAATCTGATTGAAAAAATATCAACAGCTGACATAAATAAAACCACAAAAGCATAATTGTTTCTGAAGCTTAAACATAGCATAATGGAATACAGATAGTTTCATGTACTTACTTTATGCTAAGATAGTGTGAGGTTGATTTCAAGTGTGATTTATTTTGTACTTTTTAAAAAATATAGTTGGCACATACAAACATTAAAGCATGTATTCTAACTGGGCACTTTAATAACAATACCTTTTCTTTCTTTTTCTTCTCACATTCTTCAGCATTTTTTTTCTTTAACCATTCTTGATATTTTTCTTTTGCTTTTTCTTGCAAATGTTCTTTCTCCAATTCCTTTGCTGCTTTTTCCTCCATTTCTTTATTTATTTTTTGTTCTCTTTCTTTTCTTAGAAAAAGTAAAGTAATTTTAATTGGATTACCTGTAATTAACCTCATCTAAGGAAGAACTGCTATACGTAGTAATTTTGTAAACTTCAGTTATTTCTTAAAATAGATGATTTCACAGTGGTTTACATAATGTGGTTTATGAATATATATAACACATCCGCAATCAACTGTTCAGTATCTGCCTACCTGCTGGGCTGTAAGTTTCACGAGGGCAGAGTCAGAGATCTTGTTCATCAAACTATACGCAGAGCCTGGGATGGCACTGAGTCAACAGTAGGTACTCAATAGAGATTTGTTCAATAAATTAGTGTTTAAAAATTATAATCTACCTGCAAGACTGTCCTGGACTTCAGTATTTTTCAATGGATGTTCACCTTTACTCTAAAATAAAAGCCACATACGTACAAATTTCCCAGAGAGTTTGCCAATATGAATACTTGCATAAATTTTCACCATCAGTGAGCGACAGAGAACAAATGAAGAAAGCCCATCAAATATTAAATGAAAGGGCAGATTCAGACAAATCTCCGGCTATATAATTCTTAAAAAAAATAGAAGGTGGCAAACTAAGGCCCACAGGTCAAATGTTGCCCACCAGCCACCTATATTTGTAAACAGTTTCTTAAGAATGTGGCTGTACTCATTTGTTTACTATTTATTGTTTATGGATGCTTCCGCACTATAACAGCAAAGCTGAATAGTTGCAACAGAGACTATATGGCCTGAAAAGCCTAAAATATTCACTAACTGGCCCTTTTCAGGAAAAAAATTATTGATCCCTGATACAAACTATAACTCAACGTTTTTTCTTTCTTATTCAAAGGATAATCTACCAATACAGCTAAATCCTAAATAACCAATGACATTGCTGGCCCTCTTTACCAAAGGTTTGGAAACTCATCTGCAAGGCATAAAAAGTACTATACAGGGAGGCCATGAAGTTGGTGTGCTATTTTAAATTGCACACAAACTTTATGGCCACCCTGCATATGCAATACAAATGCCATATACATCACCCTTCTTGAGTTAAAAAAAAAAAAAATGAGCCAAGAAAAGAAATTCTTTCCTTGAAAGCATTTTATACAATACTTTAATATATACATTCAATTAACACTCAGCTAATAAATATCAGTTACATACAATGTATGTCCAGTGCTATACAGAAAAGGTGGGTCTTAAAAATCAATGCCCAAGTAGTTATCTAAGCTGCCATCCCAGTTGCTGTTATTTCTTTCTTGCCGGTCAATTGACAGTTGTGAAATGAAATACTTTAATGCTAAGAACTCAATAGCTATTGGAACAATACTGGATTTTAACTACTTCTTACTGTCAGAACATCTATAAATTGAGAAAGATCTTGGGGCATATCTCTCTCAATCTCTGTGTGACTCATGATTCTTTTCCACAACTTCATCAACAAGGCTTCATCCAGTTCTTACAATACAGCAGAACCTCTGTAAGTTGATCACTCAAGAGACTGTAACAAACTGGTCAACATATGGAGGTGGTCAACATAAGGAACTAGGCCTACAGCACTGATACATGTATGTGGTGAGTGTCTGGTCTACAAAAATTAGGTCAACCTAAGGAGGTGGTCAAAGTAGGAAGGGGATCAATTATGGAAGTTCTGTATTTTCAATTATATCAGCTAACATTCATTGAGTGCAAACTATGCCTGTTACTATTCTACATACTTTATATGTTATACTCTCAATTCTTACCACAATATGAGGTAGATACTATCACCAATCCATTTTACAATGAGGAATCTAAGGCACAGAGAGGGTAAGTAACTTGCCTAAAGTCACAGAGATGGTGATTGGCAGGTCACTATGGATCAGACAGACTTCAGAATGAGAGAAGGATAAAAACAATTTTCTTCCAATAAGTTCTATACTTTAAATAAAATGTCAAAATTCCTTAAAATAGGTCACTTTTCAAAACTAATTCAAGATCCAAAACTAATTCAAAAATAAATAGTCTAAACAGCCCTCTACTTATAAAAACAATTCAAAATTTAACATTCCCCATTAAAAAACTTCAGCTTCTGACAGCTTTACTGGTAGACTCTATCACACATTTAAGGATAGTTCATATGTTAATAATATAAAAATTACTGTGGCATATTAAAAATACCAAATCCTACATAAATTATTTTAGAAAACAGACAAAAAGGGAACACATCCAAGATCATTTTAAGAGCTCAGCATTACTCTGATATCAAAACCAGGCATGGATAATATCAGGAACAAGGCAAAATAACATGAAATACTCAGAAATACACTTAAGAGATATACAATACTGCTGTATTTTACAAACTTAAAGAATGACTAAGATAAATTTTAAAAATATATAAGTAAATTAAAAGAAAAGCTGTTTATAGATTTAAAATTTGATATTATTAGAATAGCAATTTTCTCCAAAATGATCTATATAGTTACATTTATCACAATCCAAATAGTTCCAAGCAGTATTAGAGCAGTTCTTATTAGGGAAATTGATAAGCTGATTTTAAATTATATATGGAAAGATGCAGAGTAACTAAGTTTGAAAAGGAATTAAGAAGTTGGAGGATTTACACTAACTGATTTCAAGATTATAAATTTAAGAACTATAAAACTATATGGTAACAAGTTAGTATGATACTGGGATAGGATCTGAATCAACAGAATGAGAATAGAGTTTAGAAACAGACCCATACATACATGGTCAATTTATTTTAAACAAAGATGCCAAGGTAATTCAATAGGGAAAGAATTATCTTTTTAATAACGCTGTGAGCCGAGTGCAGTGGTGTTCTTGTAACTCCACCTACTTAGGAGGCAGAGGTGAAAGGAGAGTTTGAGAACAGCCTGGACAACACATTAAGAGGTCATCTCAAAAAAAATAAAGTTAGAAGGTTGGGCCCAGTGGTTCATGCCTGTAATCCTAGCACTCTGAGAGACCAAGGCGGAGGAATTGCCTGAATTCACAGGTTCGAGATTAGCCTGAGCAACAGCAAGATGCCGTCTCTAAAACATAGCGGGCACTGTGGTGGGTGCCTATAGTCCCAGCTACACAGGAGGCTGAGGCAAGAGAATCCCTTGAGCCCAAGAGTTTGAAGTTGCTAAGAGCTGTGACGCCACAGCACGCTACTGAGGGTGACACAAAGTGAGACTCTATCTCAATAAATAAATAAATAGTTAGTTAAAGCAAACCACCTTCGGGATGGGAGAAGATTTTGGTATGTTATGAATCTGACAAAGGGCTAATAACTAGAATTTACAAAGAACTCAAATTTATCAATAAGAAAAGAGCAAAGGACCTCATTTCTTTGTGGGCAAGAGACTTGAACAGAAACTTCTTGGAAGATGACAGATAAATGGCCAACAAACACATGAAAAAATGCTCCTTGTCTCTACGCATCAGAGAAATGCGAATCACAACAACTCTGAGGTATCAACTAACTCCGGTGAGATTAGCCTGCATCACAAAGTCCCAAATCTACAAGGATGTAGAGCAATGGTTCTCAACCTTCCTAATGCCTCCTAATGCCGCAGCCCTTTAATACAGTTCCTCATGTTGTGGTGACCTCCAACCATAAAATTATTTTCAATGCTACTTCATAACTGTAATTTTGCTACTGTTATGAATCGTAATGTAAATATCTGATATGCAGGATGTATTTTCATTGTTACAAAGGGGTTGCAACCCACAGGTTGAGAACCACTGATGTAGAGAGAAGGAAATGCTTTTACACTGCTGGTGGGATGGCAAATACAACCTTTATGGAAAGAAGTATGGAGAATCCTCAAAGAACTAAAAGTCTTTTGATTTGTTCCAGTCATCCCATTACTAGGTATCTACCCAAAAGTACAAAAATCATTTTACCACAAGGACATTTGCACCAGAATGTTTACTGCTGCTCAATTCACAACTGCCAAGTCATGGAAGCAACCCAAATGTCCATCCACTCAAGAATGGATTAACAAACTGTGATTTATGTATACCATGGAGTACTATTCAGCCACAGAAAAGGAGACTTTACATTTTTTATGTTTACCTGGATGGAACTGTATTCTTCTTAGTAAAGTATCTCAAGAATGGAAAAAAATATCCAATGTATTCAATATTAATGTGAAACCAATATACAAACAACTACATGCCCACATGAACAATGAAACAAAAATACATAGTCTAACAAGGGGGAAAGGCGAAAGGGGGAAGAGGGAGGGTGACTGGTGGGAGGAGGGAGGACGATTGGCATGATCTCACCTAATGTGTACAACAGGAGTGTTCAGCACGCCTCCTGGGAGAAGGGCTCAACTACATCTTGAACTTTACCTTGGAATTGAAAACAATGTAACCTAAATGTTTGCACCCTCATATTAATTTGAAATTAAACAAAAATAAAGTTAGTGTTGCAACAATTGGAAATCCATGTCTACCAGTGAACCCCGACCCTCAATGCATATCATATTCTAAAACTTTAAAAAGTCAAAATAAATATATAGGCAAAGCTAAAGTTATAAAACTTCTAGAAGAAAACGAGAGAATATTTTTACACCTTTAGAGGTGGGAAAATAGAACACAAAATCCACGAACTATTAAAAAAATGAAATATGGAACTTATCTAAGTTTAAAACTTCTTTAAAAAGTACCATTAAGAAAAAGTAAATGGATCCTGGAAGGAAATATTTGCAACACATACATCTGACAAGGGACTGGTAGCCTAAATACGTAAGGAATTTTTACATCTTAATAATAAGCCATTCAACCCCTCCAAAAAAATGGGCAAAAGACTTACCAACACAAAACAAAACAAGACAACAACAGAAGAGATAGAGAAGTGGTCAATTAAATATTACGGACTGAATTATATCTCTCTGACCCCTCAATTCCTATGTTGAAGCCCTAACGCCCAGGGTGATTGTATTTGGAGATAAGATCTTTAAAGGGACAAATTTAAATGAGTCTGTCAGGGTGGGATCCCAATCTAACAGAGCTAATGTCCTTAGAAGAGGAAGAGAGATCAGGGACGTGTGTGCACAGAAGAAAAGCCCCCTGAGGCCACGGAAAGATGGCCATCTGCTAGCCAAGGAGAGAGGCCTCGGGAGGAACCAGACAGGCACCAAGGAGACACCTTCATTTTGATTTCCAGAACCATGAGAAAATTAATTTCTGTTGTTTAAAGCACCCAGTCTCTGGTATTTGGTTATGGCAGTCCTAGCAGACTAGTACAATAAGCTTATGAAAAGATGCTTATGAAAATGGCATACCAACTCCCCACGCATGAGAAGGCCTTAAGATGAAAAAGACTGACAATATCAAGTATGACAAAGAAACAACTGGAACTTTCTCACAATAGCAGTGGGAGTGTAAAATGGTGCAAGTATTTTAGAAAAAAGTTTGGCAATTTCTTATGGATTTAAGCACATTTCATAGCTATATTATATATAGCTAGCAATTAAGTTCCTACCTAGGCATTTGACCAAGAGAACTGAAAATAAATGTTCACAAAAAGACTTGTACATGGGCGGTCATTGAATTTTATTTATTTATTTATTTATTTATTTATTTGAGACAGAGCCTCAAGCTGTCACCCTGGATAGAGTGCTGTGGCATCACAGCTCACAGCAACCTCCAATTCCTGGGCTCAATCGAGTCTCTTGCCTCTGCCTCCCAAGTAGCTGGGACTACAGGCGCCCACCACAACGCCCGGCCATTTTTTTGGTTGCAGCCGTCATTGCTATTTGGCGGGCCCAGGCTGGATTCGAAATGCCAGCTCAGGTGTACGTGGCTGGCGCCTTAGCCCGTTGAGCCACAGGAGCCGAGCCGGAATTTTATTTATAAGAACCCCAAACTAAAAACAACCTAATTGTCCATCAACTAATGAATAAAGAAACGATTTGTGG
>CAUYRH010090511.1:0-36108 GCA_963574655.1 Perodicticus potto
AATGAATAATCTGGTGCAAATATCTTTTTTGAAAAGTGATTTTTGGTCTTTTGGATATACTCCTAGTAGAGGAATGGCAGGATCCAACAGCAGGTCAATTTTTAGATCCCTGATTGTTCTCCAAACTTCTTTCCAAAAGGAACGTATTAGTTTGCATTCCCACCAGCAGGAAAGTGTTCCCTTGTCTCCACATCAACACCAACATCTGTAGTTTGGGGACTTTGTTATATGGGTTACTCTTTCTGGAGTTAGATGATATCTCAAAGTGATTTTGATTTTCATTTCTCTGATAATTAAAGATGATGAGCATTTTTTCATGTGTCTATAGACCATGTGCCTGTCTTCTTCAGAGAAGTTTCTGTTCAGGTCTCTTCCCCATAGTGAAATGGGATCACTTGTTCTTTTTTTATTACTAAATTTGAGTTCTCTATGGATTCTAGTTATCAGACCTTTGTCAGAAACTTAACCTGTAAATATCCTCTACCATTCTGAGGGCAGTCTACTTGATTTACTTACTGTGTTCTTGGCAGTACAGAAGCTTTTTAGTCTGATCAGATCCCAGTAATGTATTTTTGGTATTGTTTCAATTTCCCTGGGGTCCTCCTTATAAAGTTTTCTCCCAGGCCAATTTCTTCAAGTGTTTCCCCTGCACTCTTCCCAAGGATCTTTATGGTTTCATGTCTTAGGTTTAAGTCTTTTATCCAGTGAGAGTCAATTTTTGTTAGAGGCGAAAGGTGTGGATCCAGTTTCAGTCTCCTACAAGTTGCCAGCAAATTCACCCAGCAACATTGGTTAAATAGTGAGTCTTTCCCCCAATTTAAGTTTTTGATAGGCTTATCAAAGATCAAATGACAATAAATGTCTGGATTCATCTCTTGGCTCTCAATTCTGTTCCATACATCTACCTCTCTATTTTTGTGCCAATACAATGTTGTTTTGATCCCTATAGATTTATAGTATAGTCTAAAGTTTGGTAGCATGATTCCACCTGATTTGTTTTTATTTCTGAGAAATGTCTTGGCTATTCAAGGCTTTTTATGTTTCCATATAAAATGAAGTACTAGCTTTTCCAGATCTTTAAAGTATGACAGAGGTGCTTTAATGGGGATTGCATTAAATATGTAGATTGCTTTGGGTAGTAAGGACATTTTAACAATGCTGATTCTTCCCAGCCATGAGCATAGTATGTTTTTCCATTTGTTGACATCTTCAGCTATTTCTTTTCTCAGGGTTTAATAGTTGTCTGTATAGAGATCTTTCACGTCCTTTGTTAGGTACACGCCCAGATATTTAACTTTCCTTTGGCATTACTGTAAAGAGAATAGAGTCCATGACTATTTTTTCAGCTTGACTATGCTATTTTGGCCAGCTATTTTTTTGTTGTAGTTGTCATCACTTTTTAGCAGGACCAGGCCGGGTTTCAATCCACCAGCCCAGTGTATATGGCTGAGCTATGGGTACCTGTATCTTTAGTTGGATGTATTTATTAAGCCCTTTTCATGTGTGGGGCATTATGCTGAGAAGCTAATGAGTACGAGTCATTTAATCCCCTCAGTAATCCTGTAAGATAGTATCATCTTACAGATAGGTAAACAGAATCTTGGAAAGATGAAGTACTTTGCAAAAGGCCACACACCTATTGAGAGATTTTGAACCTGGGTTTGCCTGGTTCTAGGTTATGTGCCCTTACCACTATGACATATCACCCCAGTAAACAAAGGGCACTCGAGAAATTTCAGAGGAGAGCTCTGGGTGGCAGCTCTGTGCATGCAGAACTTGAACAAAAGATCTTTGATGCAGGTAGTCTCCCAATTCCAGAGCCATGGAGCTTTAGTTCATGTGATTAACTGGATTAAAGTAATACTTTGTTCCTCTTTAGAAAATACTGGCTCCAGTCCTTTTCAAGCTACAAAAAGGTAACAGTGGAAGGGAAGGTAAATCAGAAGGACAACTGTACATTTCCCAAAGTATTTCTGGTCAGTAAACCTTTTCTTTTATTAGAGTAACCATAATTTGATTAACTGATGACCATACAGTATTCCTGAACAACTAGGATATGTGTTAAAACTGCAGGTTCTCAGACCTGCCTGAGATCTACTAAAATAGGTGGTTTTCATTTTAAACAGGATTCTTGGGTTATTCTGATGTCTAGTTAAATATGAGAGCCACTGGTACAGTACTTTACCCACTGGTCCCATCTTCCATTCCCAGAGAGATGCTGGATAATGGTGTAATAGGGAGTGTATTGGACAGGGAGTGTTCCAGTCATTTAATGCTATGTAACAAACCACCCCAAACTTAGTAGTTTAAAACCACTCAGTGTCTACAAACAAATATTTATTTAGCCCACCAATCTGCCCACCATAGATTAGCAGGGAGGGCCCATCTCTCCTCCATGCAGGTAAAATAAAGCTGAAGGAGGGTGGGTGGAGAGAGGGTAAATAGTGGGATCACACTTTTGGTGCATCTTAGATGGGACAGGTGAAACCTACTAAATGCAGAACACAAATGTTTTCACATAATAAATGAAAAAATCCCATGAAGGTTATGTCGAACAGTTGGATGAAAATATTTCAGATTGTATATGAAGCCTGCACACTGTACCCCATGACTGCACTAATGTACACAGCTATGATTTAATTTAAAAAATACATAAATAAAAAAATAAAATAAAACTGGAGTCACTTCCAACATGGCTTGCTCTCATGGCTGGCAAATTGGTAGTGGCTGTTGACTGGGAGCTCAGTTGGGGATTAGAGATGGACCCCTTGGTTTCTCTCCACATGAGCCTCTCTGTGGGCTGCTTGGGCTTCCTCACAGCATGGCAGCTGGAGTCTAATAGTACAGGTTCCAAGAGACAGAAAGTGGTAGGTGACAGTTGCTTTTTTTTTTTTTTTTTTTATTGAATCATATCTGTGTACAATAATTCAGTCATGGGGTACAGTGTACGGGCTTCAGATACAATCAGAGATATTTTCATCAACCTGATTGCGATAACATTCAAGAGACTTTCTCATTACTTTGACAGTTTCTTTTAAAGTCCTGATTTGGGATCCTATTGCTTCAAGGCCACCATATTCTGTTTGTCAACAATCATAGAGCCCAGATTCAAGGAGAGGAATCATAGACCTCCTCTCAGTGTGGAGAGTATTGAGGAAACTTTAAACATATTTAAAACTGCCACAATCAGGATGCTTGTCTTGGGACCCCCTCTGCAATTAGTTGTGTCATCTTGAAAATGTACCTTTACCTTGCTGGTCTTAGGTTCTTTGCAAACAAGATGAGAAGATTGGGTCACACTGTTCTCTAAGAATCTATGGTTTTAAATCCACCCATCATCATATATTTGGGTACAGGAAACTCCTGTGCAAGAGTTGTTTTAGTTTTTCAATGGCTGTATTGTATTGAGATTCCCTCACACAGGTCTGAAATCCTTGTCCTTGTGGGACTTATTTTGCGTGGCTGCAGTTTTAGTTCTGTTTCAGAAATACTTCTGAGTTCTGAAGGAGGCTAGCAGTTTAATTCAACTATTAGGATTTTGGCTTAGTTATACTGCCATCCCTTCCGTGGGCTGCCCAGCACAAGGACATGCTCACGCAGCAGCTTGAATGGAATCTAAAGGTCATTCTTCAGAAGAACATGGAGAAAAAAGAATAGCTGCTTCCACGTTTCTTTAGTTTGTTCTCCAAGATCTACTCAAGAAAACATAAAATATCCCCATATTAAGGAAGGGCAGGAGAGAAGAGATGGAGGGATTTGACCAATGCATCTTATTTCCTCCCTACAGGAGATGAGAGAGATGCTGCTTCTTCTTCCTTGCAATACTAGAGGAATAAGAGAGATCAGGGAAGTCACTCCATCAGATCATGGCAATGCCAGGACACAAGATGAGAGACTCTCATCAAGACATCATTCACATGCGTGCACAATAAGATGAGACATGAACGTGAAGTATCTCCTAAACCACCAAGAAAGCTAGGGACCTTGGTTTCTCTCCACATGAGCCTTCCATGGGCTTCTTGGGCTTCCCCACAGTATGGTGGCTGGGTTCCAAGAATACAAGTTCCCAGAGACAGAAAGTGGCAGCTGTACAACTCAAAGACTTTAAGAAACAAGTGGGTTAACTAGAAATGTGATTCCAAAATCCACGTGACAGGTTCTATGCTTAACTGTGATACAGATCCAAAGGGAGTTATGTTTTATGTTAATTTTTTAAAATTTCAGGTTAATGTGAGAGAACAAACAACCAGATCACAATATTTGAATTTGTTAGGTAGATTTTCTCTTGTAGTTCTGTCCTGCACTCAAAAGGTGTGCCATACATCCCATTAAGTGGGAGCACCCCAACCCCCACTCCTCCCCTCTCCTTCATTCCCACTCACCCCAACTTGAGTTGAAATGAGTTTTTATCCTCTGTGGGCATGAATTAGATCATCTTTTGGCTTCATATTACTATTGCATACATCAGATATTTGCTTTTCCATTCTTGTGATAGGAAGTATGTGTTTCAACTCCATCCAGGTTAATACAAAAGATAAAAATCTCCATCTTTTTTATGACTGAATATATATATACCACAGCATATTAATACATTCCTGAGTTGATGAGCATTTAGGTTGTTTCCACATCTTGGAGATTATAAACTGAGCTGCAATAAACAATCCAATGCATATGTCCTTATGATAAAATTATGTTTTTTCTTCTGGATAGTTGCCCAGTAGTGGGATTGTGGGGTCAAATGGAAAGTGGAGGTCTAATTTGAGTTCTTTGAGGATTCGCCATACATCTTTCCAAAGAGGCTGTATTAGTTTGCAGTCCCACCAAAAGTGTAAAAGTGTTCCACTTCTCCACATCCATGCCAGCACCTGCAACTTTGGGACTTTGAGAGGTGGGCTATTCTTACTGGGGTTAGGTGATATCTCAGTGTGGTTTTTTTTTTGTTTGTTTGGTTTTTTTTGCAGTTTTTGGCCAGGGCTGGGTTTGAACCCACCACCTCCAGCATATGGGACCAGCGCCCTACTCCTTTGAGCCACAGGCACCGCCCTCAGTGTGCTTTTGATTTGCATTTCTCTGATGATTAGGGATGGTGAGCATTTTTCCATATGTTTGTTAGCCATTCATTTGTCTTCCTCAGAAAAGGTTCTGTTCATGTCTCTTGCCCAGTGATAGATGAGGTTGTTTGCTCTTTTTTTCTGCTGTTGATTAATTTGAGTTCTCTGTAGATTCTAGTCATCAAACCTTTGTGAGATTTATAACATGCAAATATCTTTTCTCATTCTGAAGGTTGTCTATTTGCTTTGATTATTGTGCCCTTAGCTATCCAGAAGCTTTTCAATTTAATTAAGTCCCATTTATTTATTTTTATTGTTGTTACAATTGCCACTGAAGTCTTCTTCATAGAAACTTTCCCTAGGCTGACATCCTCAAGAGATTTCCCCACACTTTTTTCTAGGATTTTTAATGTTTCATGCCTTCAATTTAAATCTTTCATCCATCTTGAATCAATATTTGTAAGAGATGAAAGGTGCGGGCCCAGTTTCAATCTTTTACATGTGCTTATCCATTTCTCCCAGCACCAATTGTTGAATAGAGATTCTTTTCCCCACTGTATACTTTTGTTTGATTTATCAAGGATTAGATGGCTACAAGAAACTGTTTTAATCTCATGGTTTTCTATTCGGTTCCTAATGTCTATGTCTCTATTTTTGTGCAAATACCATGCTGTTTTGATCACTGTGAATTTATAATATAACCTAAAGTCTGGTACAGTGATACCTCCTGCTTTGTTTCTATTACTAAAAATTGCCTTGGCTATATAGTGTTTTTTCTGGTTCCATGTGAAATGAATAATTTTTTCCAATTCTTCAAAGTATGATTTTGGTATTTTAATAGGGATTGCATTGAATCTGTAGACTGTTTTGGGTAGTATAGATGTTTTAACAATCCTGATTCTTCCTAGCCAAGAACATGACATGCTTTTCCATTTGTTAATGTCTTGTACTATTTCATTTCCTAGGATTTAATAATTATCTTTGTAGAGGTCTTTCATCTCTTTTGTTAGGCATATTTCTAGGTATTTCATTTTCTTTGAAGCTACTGTGAAGAAAATTGTGTCTTTGATTAGCTTCTCATCGTGGCTATTGTGAGCATATACAAAGGCTACTGATTTGCAGACATTGATTTTATACCCTGAGATATTATTGTATTTCTTGACCACTTCCAGGGGTCTTGTGGTTGAATCTCTGAGGTTTTCTAAGTATAAATCATATCATTGGCAAACAGTGAGAGTTTGACCTCCTCTGCTCCCATTTGGATGCCCTTTATCTTCTTCTCTTGTCTGATTGCATTGGCTACATCTTCTAGAACTATGTTGAATAGTAGTGGCAATAGAGGACACCCTTGTCTGGTTCCAGTTCTAGGTGGAAAAGCTTTCATTTTTACTCCATTCAGTATAATATTAACTGTGGGTTTGTCATAGATGGCTTCAATCAATTTAAGAAATGTGCCACCTATGCCTATATTCTTAAGTGTTCTTGTTAGAAAAGGTTGCTGAATTTTATTAAATGCTTTTTCTGCATGTTTTGAGAAGATCATATGGTCTTTGTATTTGCTTCTATTGATATAGTTTTAATTTCATTTATAGATGTGCATATATTAAATCAGCCTTACATCCCTGGAATGAAGCCTACTTGATTGTGATGTATAATTTTTTTTAATGTGTAGCTGTAATCTACTGCCTAAGATTTTATTGAGTGTTTTTGCATTAATATTCATTAATGAAATTGGTCTGTAGTTCTCCTTTTTAGTTGGGCCTTTCCTGGTTTTGGTATCAGGGTAATATCTGCTTCATAGAATGTGTTGGGGGAAGGTTCCATCCTTCTCAGTATTTTGGAACAGTTTGTGAAGTATAGGTACAAGCTCTTCTTCAGGGGTTTAATGGAATTCTGGTGTGAAGCCATGATTCAAGGCTTGTTGTTGTTGTTGTTGGAAGATTGTTTTATTGTTTCTTCGATCTCAGTGCTTGATATTGGTCTGTTCAAGAGATATATTTCTTCTTGGTTAAGTCTAGGAAGAGGGTGTGATTCCAGATATTGGTCAATTTCCTCCACACTGTCAAATTTCTGGGCCTAGAGTTTCTTGTAGTAGTCAGAGTCTTGTATCTCTGTGATATCTGTTGTTATTTCTCCTTTTTCAATCCTGATTAAGGTTATTAGAGATTTTACCTTTCTATTTCTAGTTAACCTTGCCAACGGTTCATTAATTTTTTTTTAAGAACCACCTTTTTGTTTTATTGCTCTTCTGAATGATTCTTTTCTTTTCAATTTCATTTATTTCTGATTTAATTCTGGTTATTTCTTTTATTCTACTATGTTTGAGATTGGATTGTTCTTCCTTTTCCATTTCATTAATGTGATTCATTAGTTTATTGATATGCTCTTTTTTTGTTTTTCAGATATAGGCATATAATGTGATAAATTTCCCTCTCATGACTTCTTTTGCAGTATCCCACAGGTTTTGGTAACTTGTAGCTTCATTGCTGTTATGTTTGAGGAATTTAACAATTTACTCCTTTATCTCTTCCTTGACCCAATTGTCATTCAGCATAAGGTAGATGAAAATTTTTGTTGGAGTTCAGTTCCACCTTTATTGCCTTGTGGTCTAAGAAGACATAGGTAGAAATTCAATTCTTTTAATTTTGTTGAGGTTTGATTTGTGTCCTAGAATATGATCTACTATGGAGTACATTCCATGGGCTGTTGAGAAGAATGTGTATTCTTTAGTTTTGGGATAGTGTATTCTGTATACGTCTATTAAGCTAATTTATTCTAGGGTCACATTTAAGTCCCTTGTGTCTTTGTTTAGTTTCTATATAGAGATCTGTCCGATTCTGCAAGAGGGCTGTTAGATAATATGGTGTTATGGGACATCATATTGCTTAGACCAATTAAGGTATTTTTCATAAATCTTGGAGCATTTAAGTTGGGTACATAAATATTTAGAATTGAAATGTCCTTTTATTGTGTTATTCCTTTGACCAGAATAAAATGACCATCTTAATCTTTCTTAATTTTAGTTGCTTTAAATCCACTTGTATCTGAAAATAAGATTGTATACCCTCCCTTCTTAGGTTTCCACTTGACTGAAATACTGTTTTCCATCCCTTTATCCTGAATCTAGATTTGTCCTTCAAGGTTATGTGCATTTCCTGGAGATAGCATATGGATGGCTTGTGCTTTTTATCCAATTGGCCAGCCTGTGACTCTTCAGTGGGAAATTTAAGCCACTAACATTTGTTGAGAGAACTGATAAGTGTGGTTTTCTATTCATCTTATTTTGTGAAAGCATGTTTTTTATTTTTAATCTGTATGCCACTATTGAAGATAGGTTTTGTCCTTTAGGTTTTGAGTGTTTACTTTTCTGGTTGGCCATTGTGATAGTAAGTATGGAGAATAGGTCTAAGTATTTCTTGTAGAGCTTGTGTAGTTGTGGCGAATTTCCTCAATGTTTGCATATCAGTAAAAGATTTGATTCCATTGATTTTGAAGCTTAGTTTAGCAAGATTTAGAATCATGGGCTGAAAATTGTTTTGTTTGAGAATATTAAAGGTAGATGGCCATTCTCTTCTGGCTTGGAGAGATTCAACTGAAAAGCCTGCTATTACCCTACTGGATCTGTCCATGTAGGTCAGTTGGCACTTACTCCTGGCTGCTTACAGAATCTTCTTTTTTGTCTTGACTTTGGACAGGTTCGTTACACGGTGTCTTAGAGATGCTCTGTTTGTGTTGAGATGACTCAGGACTTGATATCCCTCTAAAAGGAGTGTTTCAGAATCTTTAGTAAACTTGGGAAATTTTCATGATATCCTCCAGTAGAGCTTCTGTTCTTTTGGGACATTCTTCTTCCTTTTCAGGAATACCTATAATTTGTATATTTGAATGCTTTGTAAAGTTCCATAATTCTCTGAGCAAATGTTCTGCTCTTTATCTCTTCTTTTCTGCCTCTTTAACTACCTGGGTTGGCTAAGGTAGAGATTTATCCTTGAGCTCTGATATTTTTTCTTCTCCATGGTCTAATCTGTTACTGATACTACCTTTTAAAATTCCCTGCTTGACTCCTTCAATTCCTTAAGCTCTACCACATCCTTTCTATATTCATATCTTTCATCCATTTTTTGGTTCCATTTTTCCACTTTCTCACTAATTCCCTTTATTGCCTTTCCATTCATATTTTTAATTATCTTTATGTCATTTCCATTAATTCTTTAAAGGTGGAATCCTCTGCTGTATCTCCCTCATGGTCCCTTGGGGGTTCTCTGTTTTGGTTTTTCATGTTGCCAGAATTATTCTATTGGTTCCTCCTCATGTATGTCCTCTTATACATGTCCTTTCCCTATTTATTCCTTCTCATTACCTCCTTCACTTGAAATTATTTTGTCTCAGAGCTTAGGTATTGAAGTGACCTTTGGTTTAAGGCCAAAAGGAAGAAATGGGTAAAGAATGAGAAGGGAGAAAGAAGAGAAAAAGGAAAAAAAAAAAAGGGATGGGATGAAAGAAGAGGAAGAGAGTGACAGGAGAAATCATGTTGTTCAGCAGGTTGCTGTGGTCACACCCACAATTCTAGGACTTTGGGGGACTGAGTTGGGTGGGTCCCTCAAAGTCAGGGGCTCTTTACCTATCTGGGCAAAAGCAAGACTGCACTTCTGCCAAATATAGAAAGAGACCCTCCCCCCCCAAAGAAACCTAAAAATTTAGCAGTATGTCACTGTGGGGACCTACCAATACTGTCTTTCCAAAGGCCAAAGCCAGAAAGATACTCTAGACTGTGGGCCCATGACCTTGAGCCAGACCAATCCTGTGACCACCTAGCACTCAGAGATAAGAAAAAATATATAAATAGATAAATAAAATTAAAAATACAAATATATAATATAAGGAAAAAGAAAGGGGTATATATTTGCTGTTGTATGAGAAATTTATGTGGGAAATATGAGAAAAGTAGAAAAATCTCTATCAAAAATCAGAAAAAAGGAGAGAAATAAAAAAGAGTGAATAAAAAGGGAAGAAAAACCATAACAAAAATGGAGGAGCCCTTGCAATTAAAGAAAGTAAAACTGAAAAGGTAAAATGCAACCAATCAAGAAAAGGAAAAAAAAAAACAAAGAAATATATGTGTATAATTCTCTCTCTCTCTCTCTCCATATATACATACACACACACACACATATAAAATCCATATATTGCCTGGCCACCAGGTGGTGCTCTGGTGTTAGGAGACAGAGAATATACACTGCTTTGCTGTAAAAAATTAGGGTTGGAAGCTGCTCTCTAGGTGCAGAGGAGATTGTGTCCTGTCTTCCTGACTTATTTGCCCTCAATCAGGGCAACTGATTGCTTCATCAGCATTCAGTCCTTGTCCCCTAGGATTGGGGTCCTAAACCTCTCACCAGATTACTTAGGAAGTATATCACACAATGCCCCCTGACAATTCCCAGGGCCACTCAGCTCACCCTAAGAGTGGATTCCTGAGCTCAGCAGGCATAACAGAATAGGCTGTGCTTTAGGACCCTGCAGACCATTTCTCTCACACAGCCTTCCCACAGTGGCAGCACCCAGTTAGCAGCCAAGCCAATGGGAGATCTACCCTACCCAGTATTCAATCCCGGCTGCTGGACATTGTTCAAGTCCACCCACTCACTTAAGCCTTCCAAGGATACTCTAGTGAGAAGATTAGCCCCAAATCAAAAAACTGCAAGACAGCCCTTTCTTGTCCCCAGTCCTATGAGGAGAGGCTGGCCTGCCAGTCCCCACCTATTCCCATTCACCTTCTGTGCTGCTTTTCCTCCACTCCAGACCTCATCACTGGTTCCTGTAGTCTACCACTGCTTCACTGGCCTCTAGTGTGCTGTCTCAGGGTGGGTTCCCCCAGCCAAAGGTGGATGGACTTTTCTTTCCCTACCTCACCATGAGTGGCTAGTAAGGAGATGTTTCTAGTTCACTATCTTGCTCCACCACCCCCCCCCATTTTTATTTTTTGTCAATGATGTTTGCAGGGTGCCCCTTCATAGAGGAGTGATCAGAAGAACCAGGATGAACAAGCAGTGGAGAAGAGCTGAACTTGTTTGCTGAGTAATTTCTGAATGCACTTGAGGGATTGCATGCTGGGAAGAAGTCAGACAGGCATCCCAAACAAGTGGCTCTTTAGAATTTTTCTTCAATTCTCATTTGAATATACACTCATAATTGTGCCATTTATAAGTTCACCTTTTTTTACATGCTAGGTGAGTTCCAAAGTAGTTCTGTGTAGCAATAATTTTCTAAATAGATTTTATTTTAGATGTGCAATTAAAAGTGTTTATTTAAAGAACCTTCAAGACAAATTATATATCTAGTGATTTAAATTGTCAATATGTATCATCTTCTTCCCTGCTTTTATGTGTAAAAAAAATCAGGATGATCTCTGGTATCACTTTTAGTTCTAATATTCTATGATCTAGGAACCTGTTGAAACTTTTTTAAACCCCAAATTCAATTAACTAGAGAGACTCTATTCCTGGATTTGAGTATGTCCTGTTATCACCACAGCCATACAATGCTTCTTTTAAGCCCAGAACTACTAATCTCTCTAACAGTAATATAAAAGGTTAAGAGTCCCTAAACACTTATGGGCCACTTTCTCTATTGCAATTTAAATGACAACGAGGGGCTCTATTTGTCAGGACTCTTTCAGTTAGTTTCAGGTTACAGAAACCCAACTCATCCAAGTTTGGTTTTAGCAAAACCAAAAAAAGGTTTGGGGGTGGAGACATTTACTTAATGGTTATACATAGGAAAGTTTAAGAGAAAGTTAAAAATTAAGTTATGAAAGTTAAGAATTTCTTGTGACACATTTATATGATTATCATCTATCTTATAAATGTTTACTTGACAGTCATTTGTATTCATTCGTTTTCCAAGAGGTTGATTCTTGGTGACTCAGTGCACCAGACAGGAACCCGCCAAGACAGGCCACCAGTCCATCCAAGGACACATTCATACACCCACACCCCCTCTCAGGCAGGCAGGGGCCATGTAGAAACCCCATTCACCTAAAGTGCACAGCTTCAGGATGTGGGAAGAGACTCCACTGCCCAGAGAAAATATATGGAAACATGGGGAGAATGTGGAAATGCCACACAGATGTGGAATCAATTATTTTTCTCATTGATGTTATAACAAAAATGATATTGAATTAAATGTTATTCCAGCACCAGCTGTGTTTATTTCTGAGGTCTGTCAGAACAAATTATCATAAGCTTAAAACAACAGAAATGTATTTTCTCACAGTTTTCTGCAGAAGTCCAAATTCTGGGTCCTGGCAGGGCCATACTCCCTTCACGAAGCTCTAGAGGAGAATCCTTCCTGGCCTCTTCCAGCTTTTGGTGGCTCCTGGCATTCCTTGGCTTGTGGCTGGATCACTTTGATCTCTGCCCTTATCTTCACACGGCCTTCTTCCCTGTCTACTCTCTCCTTATAAGGATCCCAGTCATTGGACTTAGGGTCAGCATATGCTCATCAAAGTATTGTTTGTGGCAGCCAGCAATTGGGGCATGCTCTAGGGGTAGATAATTAATTTGGAAAGTGTAATTTTTAGCTTTTGCTCACATCCTGTATTATCTTTAGATGCAATAGGCCTTGCAACCATTAGCCATGTCACTTGATCAAGACTTTGAAATGCCTCAAAACTTCAATTTGATATCCTGAAGTGTAAGTTCTATTGTCAGCTTCACTCAGCCCTTCCCTCAAGACTCACATCTTTCTGTTGTTTACAAGCTCCTTTTTAGGGAAGAAGTGGTGTTCAATCCATCTTCTTTTCCCTTCATGTCTCAGTTCAGTGCTTTGCACTCAAACATCATTAAATACATGCTAAATCTATTACATATATAACACTATTACCTGGAATTTATTTGTTAACTGCACATAAGATATATTGAGATCACTCAAGATCAAAATAAATGTTTTATTCTTAAGAAAATAATCTATTTTTAGAAAGTAAATATAATTTAACTCGGTTCCCCTGCATAAATAGGAAATCTGATTATTCTTTGATTTTACCTTTCCTTTTTAAAATTTAATTCACAGAGAGATGACCAATTACAGATGACCCCAGAGCTTAATAACATATTTGTTAATGTTTGTTTAAAAAAAAGCCAGTGAATTAAATTAAGTATTAATGGGGTTTGAATTGATTTGAAAACTGAAACAAATAGATTTTGTACCTTATTATGATCTACTTCTATACTTTTACTGCAGATTAACTTCAAGTTTGGAAATAAAGGGGACCCTGTCCTTGCATCTTCAGAATCTGTTTCTCTTGGGCCATGTAACAGTACTAGACACTTGGTCATGTGTCATTAATAATAAACATGACAGCTAAAATACTGAGTATGGTTGGAACATGTAATGTATGTATAATGTTTCCTACTCATTCATTCATCTATTCACCCACTCAGCAAGCATCCATGGTCACCTATGATGTCAGATCCTGCCCTAAGTCCTACAAATTGAGAAGCAAACTAGAAATAGTCTCTGTCCTCCAGGAGCTACCCAATGGTAAGTAGAGGCAGGCATGTAAACAGATTGGGTAATGCAATATTACTGGGGCAGTGGTAGGGTGTGTATAGAATACAATGGGGACACAAAGTGGCCAGATCTACCTGGGAAGGATTAGGAAGAAGGTGACACATATTAGCATGGAGAGACTCGAAGAACATCCAGGGGAAGGAGTTCAACTGGAAAGGTGCACATTAAAGATTTATAGGGAAGGCTCGGCGCCTGTGGCTCACCAGGCTAAGGCACCAGCCACGTACACCCAAGCTGGCGGGTTTGAATCCAGCCCAGGCCCGCCAAACAATGTTGGCTGCAACCAAAAAATGGCCGGGCATTGTGGCGGGCGCCTGTAGTCCCAGTTACTTGGGAGGCGGAGTCAAGAGACTTACTTGGGCCCAGGAATTGGAGGTTGCTGTGAGCTGTGATGCCATGGCACTCTATCCAGGGTGACACCTTGAGGCTCTGCCTCAAAAAAAAAAAAGATTTATAGGGAAGAGGAGAAGTTGGTCCTAGAGGTACCAGCCTGATGGTAGCCATGTAAAGCTGGGTGAATGGCTAAGATCTCTCAGGTGGTACCATTGTTAGCCTGAAAAGATGAGACAGGAAGAGATCTGGGGGGGAGGGGAACCCTGCCCAGCAAAGTTGACCAGGGTGGGACCTGTTGGATCTGGTGGCCAGTCCCTGAGGTCGAGACACCCACATGAAGTGACAGCTGCTGTGCCCTTACCATGTGCTGGGATTTTCCTGAGGACTTGATTTATTTAATTCTTACCTTAACAGGGTAAGAACACAGACTCTGAACTCAGGCAGATCCTCAGTTCTAATACAAGCCACGAGGCCTTGGAAGACTGATTAAACTCTGTTTGAGTCAGTTTCCATATGCATAGAATAAGAGTGTTAATAGTACACACCACAGGGTTGTTGGAAGAATTAAATAAGATAATGTTTATAAAGCAGTGCTTTGTACAGAGCAAGCATTGAGCAGCAGCTATTGCTGCCATTTTATTATTAAGATGGATGTGGGACAAAATTTAACCTTTCAACTACTAGATTGTAACACAGGCAATTTTTTTGTTCAAGAAATATTCACCTGTGATATACCAGGCAAGGTCTTTGATACCAGTAGGGGAAAAAAAACAATACTTTTGACCTAAATGACTCAATCTGATGTTAAGAACTCCAGGGAATCTGTGGATTTGAGTGGAGCAAAAATTGCATCTTTGTTTTCACTAAACTAGCTAAAATTTAGTGTTTCCTTTGATTAGGAATGTAGGCAACAGACCACACTACTGTTAGAAGTAGCCTGTGGGTTTTGTCACCAACAGAAATAAATATTTTCATATCACATAATTATTTCAGACATCTATAAGTATTTCTTAGAAATAGCATTACTTCAAAATTAAGTTTTCCAGCCACTTTTAGACACTGTAATTTTATATGTAGATAAAGAGGCACCTATATCCTTGTATCATAAATTCAAGGATTCTTTTGATTTTTTTTTTTTTCAGTTTTTTTTGGCCGGGGCTGGGTTTGAACCTACCACTTCCGGCATATGGGGCCAGCACCCTACTCCATTGAGCCACAGGTGCTGCCCGATTCTATTGATTTTTGATAACCATGTTTCAATATAGTTGGTTTCTTTTGGGATGATTTGTATTTATAAAACCTTATTCTGAAAAAAGATTATCTGAGACTCCTCTACTATCAGTGGGGTCATGGGAACAAAGAGCTATATATGAGGTCAAGTGAGGTGGCTCATATCTGTGTCCTAGAACTCTGGGAGATGAAGTGGAGGATCACTTAAGGTGAGGAGTTCAAGACTAACCTGAGCAAAGGAAGGAAGACCCTGTCTCTACTAAAAATAGAAAACCTAGCTGGGCATTTTGGCAGGCTCCTGCAGTCCCAGCTATTCAGGAGGCTGAGACAAGGGGATTACTTGAGCCCAGGAGTTTAAGGTTGCTGTGAGCTAGGCTGAGGCCATGACACTCTACCCAGAGGGACAGAGTGAGAGTCTGTCTTTAAAAATAAAAAAGTAGGAGGGTGCTTTAGAATATGTGATGTATATTCAAGCCTAGGAGAGAAAGATAAAAGACAATATATACATGAATATATAATGTAATGACAGAAAGTGAGCGGTAAGCACGTGAAGACCAAAGGGCAGGAGTGGGCTCAATAGTGGTAGCTGAGTTAAACGATGAAATCAGAGAAGGCCTCTCTGAGGAGGTGACATTCATACATGGACCTGCAGGAGGCCAGGGAGGCAGTCCTGTGTATATGCAGTGAGGAGAAGGTTTCAAGCTCAGAGGACAGGAAGGGTGAAGGCTCTAGGGTGCTGGGGTGGAGAGTGTCTTGGGGGAGGGTGTGAGTGAGTGGGGGAGAATGGGCACATCCAGGTTGAGGATTTGAGGCCTGCGGAGACTGTGGGCTCCATCTTATGCAGTCATGAGACCCCCTCTCCCTGCTGGCCAAGCAGAAGTGCAGAGCAGACAGTGAGTGAGGTGTTCAAGGGTGACAATTCACTTCCCAGGCAGTCTTCCTAGGTTACTCATGTGGGGAGAAAGTCAGAGGGCTGTCACTGGGTAAAGGACCAAATACAGAGGTCAGAGAAGGAGCCGACCTGCCCTCAGCTCAGCCCTGGGACTCTAGTCAAGGAGAGGCTGGTGGGCCTCCGAAAGCACAAACCAGGACTGAGCTGCTTTCCAGGGGTGCTGGAGCAATCTGAGGTTGCAGCTTAATCCCTGTGTTGGGATCTAATAAAATTATGAATTCCATGCTCTTTTTTCCCATCTTGCAATAGCTCTGCCCTCCCAGCCCTGCCGCAGTCCCATCTGCCTGAGTCGCCTGAAATCACGGACAACAGGCAGAGAGCAAGCTGAACAGTCACACCTACAGCGAGAGCCACTGTGCCCTTATGGTGTGCTGGGCGCTTTCCTGAGGGCTTGACTCATTGAATTCTCACCAAAACAACATTCTGAGGTCAGCAGTTGAGGAGCCATCCTTTTAACCACCGCACCAAACTGGCTCTGGGTTATGCCAGACACCCCAAGGGACCCTGCAACCCTGGCTAGAGGAGCAGGGCCAGAGCACCAGAGGCCTTAGGAAGGACCCCAACCAGACAGCACTGGACTCCTTCCTACCCCACCCGCCTCCCTGACTTGGAGCCTTACGTTGTAAGAAACCAGAAATCACAAGTCGATGGAAAAGATTTTAAATGGCTAAAAATACAGCATACTGATTGGGAAGTGGCAGGCTTGACCCAAGCTTGCTGATTGATTTGCTGACCTTGTGAGGATCGCTCAGAAGATTCTAGAATGCAATCTCTGCCATACCTGACAAACCACATCTCCTCCCCTCCTGGGCATGAGGAGCACACTCACCTCTCAGTCACAAAGGACTGTGTTGGTGAGAACTCCTGGCAACAGGGCAGAGGCCGACAGTAGCCTGGGGTAGTATCCACTGGGAGGTACCCAGGCTGCAGCAGACTCCAACCTTTTTGGCACCAGGGACCAGTTTCATGGAAGACAATTTGTCCACAGAGTGGAGGTAGGAGGAGGATCAGATTTTTGTAAGGAGTACACAACCTAGATTCCTCTCACACACAGTTTACAGGGGGGTTCACGCTCCTGTGAGGATCTAATGCCACTGCTGATGGGGCAGGAGGCAGCGCTCAGCTGGTGATGCGAGCAATGGGCAGCAGCTGTAAACATAGACGAAGCTTCCCTTTCTGGCCCGCTGCTCACCTTACACTGTATGGCTCAGTTCCTAATAGGCCATGGCTCAGTACCAGTACAGGACCTAGGAGTGGGGGACCATAGCCCAACCCAACTTCATCTCTGCAGGGCCACGCAGAGATACAGGATGTCTACGGACTGGTGTATCCATTAACAACCGCTGGAGGGACTCTTGCTCAAATGGAACATGTCAGTTACTCTTTAAAGGTAGAAGATATCTGGCTTTGGGGGCTAGACCCCCTTTCTATTCAGTCCTTTAAATGGAAACAATTGCATTCAAAAGAGGTAATTGTCCAGAATGACAGGAACCAGGTCACAGAAAAGGGCCTCCAAAACCCAGAGCCCCAGACCTCCAATCCAAACTCTTCCCCACAACCCAGCAGTTTTCTTGCCCACATGGCAAATACTCCCCTTTCCAGGCTCCAAAACAGGGGTCTGGGGCAGGCCCAGAGGAGAGAGGAAGCGGAAAACTAACCTCTGGTGACTTTCTGGGGATGTTCTGGAAGAGTGAGCCGGCATCTGGGATCTGCACATAAACACGTGGAAGGTGACAGGGACCTCCTGCACATTCAGGAGAAGTGTCCCTCAAGCACAGCCATTAGGGTCCTCAGACAGGGCTGCTTTCTCCTGCAGTGATAGGCTTTTCTGGGAATGGCCCAGCTAAGGAGCCAAGGGACACAGGAACTTTTCGCAGTAGCAGAATGCTCTTCCTCCCATGTGCCTGGACTGGAAAAATAAATTCCTTGTCCTGGAAAGTCTTTGCAGGAGCCAGACCGGCGGGTGGGAGTCAGGCTCGCACAGGTGGCTAGCCAGGTGCTCGCACTGAAGGCACTGAAGGACTGGCTTTCCAGCTTTTGCATTTTACCTGCACGTTTCTCTGGGTGTCTGAATGCTGGGGCTCCAGAGCTCCAGGTTCGTGGGTGAGGTGTGCTCTCTCCACTGGAAGGACACAGAGGAGAGGGCCAGGCTGGGGTCAGGCTGAGGCCACAGCTTCAGGAACAGGTGATCATGCCCACTGTGAGGCTTGAGGGTCAAAGCCTGGGCTGAAGCAGCCGCACCTCCATTGTGTTTTTATTGTAACCATTTATTATGGAAATTTTCAATTCTCAAGCCGAGGATTATGGTTCCATTCTCTCTGCAGCATCCCCACGCTGCAACAATTACCCACGTGGGTCAATCCAGTCACATGCTTTCTCCTCCCACCCCTCTTCAGTATTTAAAGCAAATTTCAGAACATGTCATTTCACTTAGAAACACCTAAGTGTGCCTCTCTAATCAAGAAACGCGTGTTGAAACACAAGCACAATACCATCGTCACACCTAACAATTTCTCTATGATCAAATTTTCCCAGTTGTCAAAAAAAAAAGTGCTTTTACAGTTAGTTTGTTCAAAGCAAGATCCAAATAAGGTCTACGTACTGTGCTAAGTTGATATGTCACTTAAGCCTACTTCATTCTTATAAAAAAGCAAACCCCAAACCACATTGGGGTGAGGAAGGCCTGGCTCCCACCGGTGATGACAGCCAGGACTGAGCCCTTCACAGGGGACTGCCCTGTGGCCCTCTGAGCTCTGCCAACACATGTGGGCTGGAGACCCTAGTATGAAATCTGCTTTCATTGGGGAAGTGCAAATGGCTGGCACCTGTGGTGATCGTGTTCATTTTTGCACACACTACACTTAACACCATGTACTAGGTGTTCAATAAATCCCTTCTGGGTGAGACTGTTCATTCAGATTCTCTCTTAAAAGTGGGTTTTTTGGGGAAAGGAGACCTTCCTTTAATAGCTGGGAAGGCAAAGATACCAAACAAAAAATTAGCAAGGTTTAAAACAAGTAAACTCTGACATCACATCCCTGGGTGCCAGGCACTGTGCTTCAGGGTTTTGTGTGTGTGAACTCACTTAATGCTACAATAACCCCATGAGATAGGTACCATGCTTGCCATTTTAAAGATGACAAAACTGAAACAGAGAGAGGTGAAGTGACTTGTCCTGCTAGGAGGTGGCAGAGGTAGAAAGAGAGTCTGGGGAGTCCCGATTTTAACCTTCACACTGTTTGCCTGGGACCCCCTCTGAACCCAGAGAGCTTCAGTAGTGTGCCAAGGAGCTGACTCTGAACACACAATGGGACCCCAGCAAAGAGCCAAGGAGCTGACCTCATAAACAACTGGCTTTGACATTTGCACGGGGAGGGCCAAAGCTCCCACACGCATCCCCACTCCTACTCTGGCCCAGTTTGCAGACCTACACAGCCCAGGGGGCTGGCATGGGGCTGGGCTCACCACGGGAGGGGTAGGAAGGCAGGGAGGTCCTGAGGCTGGGCTGGGAAGCCCCAGCTCCCTCTTGCCTGGGGCAGTGCCCCTGGCCAGACCTTTCTGCTGAAAACTGCAGATACTCCAGAAGCCAAATCCCACTGCTATTAATGCTTTAGTTCCCGCACTTCAGTTTCATCTAACTTTTGCATGACTGTGAAAACAAGGGATCTAAAAACAGCTATCAGTAAGGTGCTGAAAATAGCATTTCTGGGGGCAAACACAAGGTCACACTTGTCATTTCTCAGCTTCCACCCCTGTACCCTCCAGAGCTGTTGCAGCAGGGGGTGAGTGGTTGGGAGCATGCCCCCATGGCCACCCTAAGTCAAGACCAGGCCTTCGAAGGAACCTGCCTCCTGTCAGCCTTGGGCCCAGCGGACTGGAAGGAACTGGCTTAATAAATGTTTTACGTTGGCATTTGGAGGAGGGCAGGCCCCGGCCAGGCCCCTGAGCTGCTCTGAAGTGCTGCGGGGCCCGCTGACACTTCCTTGCCCTTTCCAAGGTGTTCTCATGACAGCTGCTACCTGGGGTCCGCCGGGCTGGAGAAACTGCTTGTGCAAGGTGGTGACCTTCTAAATCCAGATCCATTAATGACCCTGGCTGGCCCCAGGGGCCCTGGAGGCTGCACCCTCTGTGGTGGCTTCTGCCAAATTTCTCTTGTTGTTTTTGATTCCCTTCTTCCTCCTCCTCCCCCTTCCCATTATGCCTGACATTTCCAAGGCCAAGTTTTGTTATAAGCAATTAGCCCGTGTCAGGGATCTGGGGAGAAGGGCTGTGAGCCAGGACAGACTGAGGTAGGAGCCGGCCAGGTGGAGAGGAAGCCGGCTGCCCAGAGAGCCCTGTGTGGTGGCCCAAATTTATCCTGCCAGGCTCAGCTCCCCAGACCCTGATGTACCCAAAGGCGAGAGTTCACAGCCTATTTCAATCTTTGAAAAGTGGAGAAAGAAATCATATGTTTATCCATAAAAAGCTGTACAGGCTAACCCCTCCCTCCAAATTTTTTAAAATTTTGCCTGTAATCGTTCCTCCATTCAGTGTGGTTGTCTAGATACTCAGATTGTCAGTTTGATAAGCTGATAAATTAAAAACTGGGAACATAGAGTACTTAGGAATTGATGCATTTTGAGGGGGAGATGGCTTTCTCACCCCAAGGGAGAAAGGTATTTGGTGGGTGCCATAAGGGAGGAGGGAGAGGTGCTGAAACCACTGGCCAACCAGCATCCATCTCCCTCCTCAGCTCATTCTGGGGACCCTCCTGCCCTCACCACCCCACTAGGCCTCCATCCTCCGGTCTCCCAGGAGGATGGGCAGCCATTAAAACCCAAACATTGATTTCAACAGTGTCATCTCTTCAGCATCAGGATACAATGAACCAATTTAAGAAATCAACCTGGGCTCCTAAGAGCAGGTGTAAGGATTCATCCAGTCCGTCTAGGTCACAAGGGTGATTTCAGTAGTTGAATCTTGAGACAGCTTCAGGAAGAAATCTGAGCATTGCAGGAATACTGGGAAACTGAGGCCCAGGCTACCTAAAGTTACATGCAGGGTTGAATAGCTCATCATGACCAGAACCCAGGCCTCCAGCCTCCCAGCTCAGGGTTCTTCCCATCTCAAGAACAACAGTGGCTCCTGACCATTTGTATTCAGTCCCCATTCACTCTACGAGCCACTAAGGGAATATAAAAGGGGACCCGTGCATCAGCACCGAGGTCCAGAAACACAAGAATCACCTGTTTCAGTCCTGCAGCAAACCATGCTCTACAAACACACTGGCAGCCCTGCTACTAACTCCACCAGACAGCAGGAGGCTGCCTTCCATCCAAGATCAAGGGCAAGAGAGGAGTGAAGAAGAGGGGATGTGTGGGAGAGAAAAATCTTACTGGAAGCTGAGGGAAGAGAGCTGAGCTGCCCCCTACTGTGCACTGTGCATATTAAATAACTGGTACTTGCAGGGATTTCCTTCTCCCCAGCTGGGTGGGATGAAGAAGTTGCAGCCAGGCAACCCTTCAGAGGTAGGTGCCTATCCTGGCGCATCCTAGGGAGGGCCGTGCATGTGGCCAGAGAGTAGAGAGTGTTGGCTGTACTGACTGTCATGCCCAAACTCCACGGGTTGCCAGCTGCTTCCATTCTTAGCCCATGGCACTCCGGACACCGCCCTGAGCCCTTTCCACTGCTCCTCTAGGACTGTTTCTAGCAATATGGCTCCCTCTTCCCAGTCTCTTTTTAGTAGGCCAGATCAGCTATCTCCACACTTAGCCCCAGCTGGTGGTTTCCAGATCAGATGAAGGTTGCCCCAGCTAAACAGTTTTGCTGTAGAAAGCAGGGCAAATTCCTCTTCCATGTTGAACAAAATGTGCAAGAGAGGTGACTGTCCAGCCATCCGTTCCCCAGTTTGGGCATCTATTCACTATTTCTGAGATAGGATGGTTTTTATGACCATGATTTTTTTTAAACAATTAAAGGAAGCAGCAAGAAATAAGCAGCTGAAACCCTGGTGAGCAGACACCTCATCACTGGGCCCTGGACAGTCCACAACCAGAATCTTCACACCCACAGACTAGAGATGGACCACCACTGCCCCTGGTCCAGTGAGGCCCCCATTGGACGACTTTGGTTCCTCAGTAATACAGCCTGCCCCTTGGATTCAAGGCAGTCCACAACCCACCAGGGGGTAAAGCTAACTGAACCCTGTTCTTGCTCCTTCTATGCGATTCTGTGATTTCCTTGCTCCAAAGGGTAGGAGCAGGCACAGAACACGTTAGCCCCTAGGCTTGGTTAGGAACACCGCCATATGGGCTGTCTCCACCTCTCCTGGGCGCCTTCACGGGAGGGGCAGGAGGAGGAAAGGCGAGTGTGAATGATTTCAGTCTGCTGGATATTTGTTATTATCTGTGGATTGGGGTGGGAGGTGGGAACAGTACCCCAGAAATGACAACTGAATTTCCGAAGATTGAGAAGATGGAAAAAAGAAATTAGGTAACGTTCTCCTCCTCCACCCCCTCCTGCCACACGAAACGAAGCAAGAACAGGTAATTAACCAACATCACATATTATGTTTAGTAAGCGTCTGGAAACAGCCAGTGCTGGGCGGGGTGCAGGGATGCGAGGATGGCGGTTCGGGCATCCCGCCGCGACAGCGACAGGGCAGCCCTTGCAGCTGCATTCCTGGGATTAGATTCGGCCTCCCGCACACCCTCACCCTGCCACCTGAAACGCCAGGAGTGCCCCCACCCCACCCCCGCCCGTAATGTACATTTCGACAAGCACCGCCCTCCGGTGGACGCTGGTGTTTGCTCAAGTTTGACAAGCCCTGCCTGCAGGTGCGCCCCAGTTCCCTGCATGGGGGACTGTTCAAATCTGAGTGTGGAGACTCTCCAACCCCCTGCTCCTTGCGGCCAGCCCGGCCTGCCCACCCCACCCCAGCATTCTTTCAAAGACCTACTCACATCTCTCCTCTTCCCAGCACCCCTGAGCTTCAGCCCTGAAAAACACTCCCTGCTCTAAAGCCACGCACACAAACATGTGTAACTCTTGTTCTGGGCTGGCCGCTCTGGTTCAGATACCCACTTTCCCAAACAGCCTAGGAGTGCCTTGGGTGCACGGGCCCCCGCCTCACACCCTGGGTGACCCCTAGGAGGTGGACCCCGGAAGCTTTTCCTGGAAAGGACGTCTCAGAGCACATGAGTAAATCAAAATAGCAAGCCTTGAAGGGGAGGGGTCGAGCCTCCTCTCAGACGGTCCTGCTGGCACAGGACCCTGAAGCAGGGCCCCCGCCCCTCCTCTGCAGGCCCCTCACTTACTCCCCTCGTGGATTAGAGGCTGAACACAAACAGAATACAAAAGACAAAAGACAGGGAGCCGGCGTTGCTGTCAGAGTCTATAAAAGTCTTAGAAGTGACAGCCGAGCTCTTGCCTGCTGCTGCTGCCCTGAAACCCAGAAAGAATCAATTTCAGACCTAGGGCCAAATGGTGCCCCAGGGGGCGCTCCCGTGACAGGTGCTGACTCCGCCCAGACCCAGCACCCACACAGCCCTGAGTTCTGAGTGGGGGAGGGTGCAGGGGCACCCTGTAGCCTAAAAGGAAACAAGCACACTTGTTTCCTGCTCTGTCTCCATTTCTCTCCCTGTTTCTCTTTTTCTCTGTCTCTCTCCCTCCCTTCTTCTTTCTGTCTTTCCCTCTCTGTTCCTGTCTCTTGCTATCTCCCCCCATACATATCTATCTCTATCTCTATCTCTCTCTCTCTGTCTCTCTCTCTCTCTCTCTTTCTATCACTCTCTATTTCACTAACTCTTGCTGCTCTATCCCTTCTCTGGAACTCTCTTCACTCATTATCAGGGTTACAACTAAGAAAAATCTTTTTCTTTTCTGCTCCATAAATGCTAAATTATAACAGTGGGAATAGTGATTGAGCAGAACTCCTCTTTGGACTCCAAGTCCCCTAAAATATATATTCTGTTGATCAATGCTACAAGTTCATTGATAAGAATATGTAGGACTCCATAAATTATACTCATTTACCCTTCTGGATTGCAAGACAGGAATTTTCTATCTGGGAACAGTGAGCGTGTAGGTATGCAGATGCATGCACGCGTATGACGATATATCTCAGGTCACAGTATTAGCTTTATTTGTTTACTTATTTATTTTCAGAATATAGTATCATCCCCCAGATAGGTTAGCATTTTTTTATTTGCCAAACTCATGTTGCAGAAACAAAAAATTGTTCAGGCTAGGGTCAGCAGATTTAGCAAAAACGAGCATGAGGTATCAGTAAATTTGAATTTCAGATAAACAAAAAACACTTTTTAAGTACATGAATCTTACAAATATTTCATGGGACCTACGTACAGTGAGAGTCTATTGTTACTCTGAAATTGAAGTTTACCTAGTTTCCTGTATTTATTTGGCAACCCATCACAGGATAATTCAAGGGGAGAAGGAGGATGGGTACAAGAAGAGGAAAAGCTTAAAAAATTGTATTACACCCTCTTACATTATTTTTATAAAAAGAAGAACAAATCTCAAACCAAAAATTATTTCTGCAATACATTTCTTAAGAGCAGAAATTAGGCTCCTTTTATGTCAGTGCAAAGGTAGGTGCCAAGCTGGGGTCTCAGATGGAGTGATTTTAAATCTCAGAAAGAGCTTAGCTGTTTTTGTAAAAAGGAAAGTTGGCAAGTGATTAGTGCCGATGTGGCCCAGCTGCTCTTTTGTACTTTGAAAGATACAATTAAAATGGCTGGGACATTAAACTTTAAAGAGCTGGGTTGTTCATATTCAGAAGCTAATTTTAAAAAGAGCCTGGTACCTGGGAGAGGAAGGGACATTTTCAAAGAGGATGTAGTCTTTTGCCTTGAGGACTCTAAATTTTGGATAATCATCTTAAATAGCTCACATGTAAATATTATAGATAATTACCTCTGTGACAGATAAACACCTCCAGTCATAAGAAAGGTCTTCCTTGCTTAGACACTTAGACACCAGATGCAAAATTATTTATTTCAGTCTTTATATCATAAACACCTTAATCTGAAAAATTAAATACTGGAAAAGACAGATCCAGAACTAGTTTCTTTCCACAAATTGCTGAGCCCCTATGATGTGCCAGGTCCTAGGAGTAAGGGGGAAAATGTACAGAGCAAATCCCTACCATGGAGGAAGCTCACATTTAAGTGGGGACAACAGATCTCTAAGCAAAGACAATCTGCTGTGGCAAGGCCGTATGGTTAAAAGCATATTAGAAGGGTTAAAAGTATAGGCCCTGTTCTCAGGCATGGACTCAGGCTGCCCCTGTCATTTGGGTAGTGTCTGAGCTTTGGTTTCTACATTTATAAAATGGGAATAAGGGCAGGATTCCTTTCTTAGATTGTAAGGATTTACTATGGTAAATGAAGTCAAGTACATTGCCAGCCACAAAGCAAGTGCTCCCTAAGTTCTAGCTATTATTGTGAGCATTGGCTCACCTTTTGGAGTCTGTGGGATCACAGAGCAAGAGTCTGTCACTCCTGCTTAGATTGTGGGGGAGGTGGGGGTTAAGGAGTGGCTCCCCCGGGTTGAGTCTTAAAGGAGAGTAGGACTTTTTCCAGTGGTTGAGGGCATTCCCCGCACAGTGCAGGGACAGGGTGGGAGGTATCTAGGAAGTCCTGTGGCACGGCTGTCATATGGGAAATGACTATGTGTAGGGTAACAGAGGGGCCCAGGGGCCCAATTACTGTGGGCCTCTAAGCTATGTCTGATGTTTGACCTTCTAGAGATACCAGAAAACTGATGGAGTTTAAAGAGGACAAGGATAGTATCTGTGTATGTATATATATATATATATATTTTTTTTTTTTTTTCAGTTTTTGACTGGGGCTAGGTTCAAACCCACCACCTCTGGTATATGGGGCCAAATACAGGATCTGTATTTCTGAAAAGAGTTCTAGGAGTGGGGTGGGAAGCGAACAAGAGGTGGGCAAATGGGCAGGGAGGCAATTAAGGCACCTATTTCAATCACCTACAGAGGAAGCAATGAGGAGCAAATTACATTGGTGGCCTGAAAGGTGAAGAAGATAATGGTGATATGAAAGATACTCAGAACACAGACTCCTCCTAGGGCCTGGGCACCAACTCGGAGGGAGGGGTGAGAGGCTGGGGAGTGTTAAGAACAGATGGCCCCAGAGTTCTGACCTGGGCAAGAACACGGAGGGACTTTTTCTAAAGGGATAACAGGTATGGCGGTGAGGATGGAAGAGTGAGACACAAAAATGCATTCCATTTTTATTTCTTGAGTTTAAGATGAGGTGGAAATATCTGCCTGTAAAGTCCAAAGAAACAGGGACCCAGGGCCCAAGAGAGACGTCATTCTCTGGAGATAGAGGCTATTGGTGACAATTGCAAGGAGAACTCCAAGGAGATAGCAGAACACCTGGAGAGCCCCTGAGGCAGAACGAGAACAGCTGAACAGGTGGGAGGTAAACCACAAGAGCCTTGGATAGCAGCCTGCAAAAGAGCATGTTTCAAGAAGGCCATAGGGTCAAATGCCACACTATGTTCCGAAAGATGTCCTTTAGATTTTATGGTCAGGTATCAATCACTTGGGATTCATTTCAACGAGAGAACTGTATTGCAACGAAGAGCCACAAAACAGAGCAACCACGTCCAGCTCCAGCCAACAGAGGAGTGCAGGTGCACAGCAAGGAAACTTATCAGCATTTCAAAAGAAAAGCAGCTCCATGATTTTATCACAGCACTCTTCTCCCAAGAGTTAAAATGGTTATGCCTCTGAAATGTAGACATCAGATTGATCTTTGAGCCTGCACATAACTCAGAGATAGTATATTTCACCAAGAAAATTTACACAACAGACTCCATCAATAATCTCACCCAACAGCCTCTAACATACAAGTATGGGTGCCTGCGAGAGACAACACTCCTATCTTATCTGGTAGGAAGCAATAAACCTACCAAGTCTCCACAACAGCAAGCCCACCCCTGCCCCTTACCACCCCCACAATCTGCTCAACAATTAGGCTACATATTTTTTTAATCAGTCAATTTCTATTGAGGGACTAGTACACATGAGGCCCTGTGCTAAGTGTTATGGAGCTTTCTACAAGCCTGGCCCAACATAGCACTCAATAAATGTTTGCTGTGGCTGTCGTTTAAGGTACACATATGGCCAGAAACTCAAGACATATACAGGCTCCATGGAGACATAGATGTAACAGTGTCAGGTACAAAGGAGGGGCATCACTAATGTCATCCAATGAAGTCTCTGCGTAGATGAAAGGTGAGGGTCCCTTTTCTATGGGGGAGATTGCTGGATGTGGTGGATGGGAGAAGACTGTGCTGAAGAGCTGGGGCCTGAACTGAGACGTCTTTTATCCACTGGCTGTACAGGTACCCTGCAAATTGTCTTAGTCTGCAACTGCCCATATGGATCAGAGACATGATCTATGGGAGTTCCCAGGCACCAGCCTCATACCCAGATAGACACTTACCTAAGCTTTTTATACTGACGATCATAGCAATCAGAGTGCAGTGTTCCCTTCTGTGCTGAAAAATGTCCACTGTCAAACATATTTCCTCCACCTCCTCCCCAGTCTTGAATAGTGTGCTGGCATGGTTTTTCTGAACAGCTCACTTGCTTATTATTTGTAATAATAGACATTAAGGTGACTGTAATTATCCCGTCACCTTGCATCAAGGTTTAGGGCACAGGACAGTTCTCACTGAGGTTTCCAACCACTGCTCCTGGCTGCCTGGCAAACTAGAAGCTCACTGGAGTAACTTCACTGACCTCTAGCTGACCTGCGGGGGATCAATGAACAATTAATTACTATCATCCCGCTCCGGGAGAGATAGCACACTGCCATTTCTCAATTACAACTGGAAGTGCCCCTTGGCTGACAGCTGCCTGTCGGCCAAGCCACACTCCCTGCTGATTCTAACCAGCCCCTCCCACACATGCACACACACACACACACACACACACTCATGTGTACACACACGTCCCTACACACCCTAACTCAGACCACACCCCTTCGGCCATCATACCCACCTACACTCACACAGACCATGCCATCTTCCCATCTAATACCCCCACACCCACAATCACGCTGGTGCCTAACCCGGATACACCTAGAATCCTTATCAATATCAATTCCTAATGTACAGTGTAAATACCTACACCAGCATTGTTTATGGGCCTTTAGATGTGGCCCTTCGCAAAAGCACAGCTCAGGGAGACTTTGTCTTCACTGTGCTACCTGCAACATCCCTGCAGGCCAAACCTTTGTATTCTCCACTGTCATCTCTTTTTTTTAATTTCAGATTAATAAGAGGGTACAAACAATTAGATTACAAAGTTTGCGTTTGTTAGGTGAGGTCCCTGTTGTAATTGTGTTCTGCACTCAGGAGGCGTTCTCATTAGGTGGGAGCACACCAGACCCCCTCCTTTTTCCCCCTTTCTTCTTCCCCTCCCTCCTTCCCCCAACTTGAATTAAACTGAGTTTTTCTTTTGTATGGGCATATCTTAGTTTCTCTACTGGCTTCATATTAGTATTGAGCGCATTGGATATTTGCTTTTCCACTCTTGTGATACTTTACTAAGGAAAATGTTCTCCAGCTCTATCCAGGTTAATGCAAAAGATGTAAAGTCTTGAATAGTAGTCCATGGTATACATATATATACCACAGCTTGTTAATCCATTCATAGGTTGATGGGCACTTGGGTTGTTTCCACATCTTGGCAATTATAAATTGAGCTGTGATAAACAATCTAGTGAAGATGACTTTATGATAAAATGATCTTTTTTCTTCTGGTGCCTAACAGTGGGATTGTGGGGTCAAATGGTCCACTGTCATCTCTTCCCTCCACTCCCATCCTCACGCTCTGGTTCCATATCGTCCCAGTCCCGCCTTTTCTAAGTCTTCTCCATGTAACAAAATGCCATTAGCTCATCTACCTTTCTAGTCCCTCTTCTCTCTGCTCCTGATCAAGGACAAAGTTGGAATGATCAACTCAAACTGAGATAGTCATGGCTGCTGATATCTTTACCTACCACTCCTCTAGTGGATCCTAAATTCAAAAGAGTAAATATGGTGGCAACTTCACTCTGACTCTGCTATGTAGGAGGGAGTGGGCTATTTTTGGTCCTAGAAACTCTGAGAACCCTCATATCTCACTAGAGTGTGTGTGTCTTTCCTACTTTATTTCCACCATCAACTATTTAAAAACTATGTATTCTACTGGAAAGATCCACAAATTCATTAGCCAAGACTTCTTTGATTGTATGCAATTCAGCTCAAAAAGGGAGGGAAGGCCAGGTGCAGAGGCCCATGCTCATAATCCTAGCACTTTGGGATTCTGATGCAGGAAGATTGTTTAAGGCCAGGAGTTCAAAACAAGCCTGAGCAACATAGCAAGACACCATCTCTACAAAAGAAAAAAAAAAAAGGTTGCTGGACATGTTGGTGTGCACCTGTAGCTCCAGCTACTCTGGAGGCTGAGGCATGAGGAATGCTTTGAACCCAGGAGTTTGAGGTTGCTGAAAGCTGTGATGAGGCTACTGCATTGTAGCCTTGCCAACAGAGAGCATGGCTTAGTCCCAGTGGGATGCAAGTACTGAACAAAGTCATCAGAACTTGATCTCTGCTTTCCTCTGGGTTGGCTTTCCTCCCAGACTGGACGGCTCCAGTGGGCTCTCCCAACAGCCACAGGTGTGCATTCCCCACACAGTTTAGCAACTTCCACTGACAAAGGAGAAATTTCAACAAAAGTCCCAAGATTATATCTCTTGGTCTAACTTCAGTCAATCCCTGCCCTGAACGATGCCATTGGCTGGGGGCCTAGAACACTAAATTACAGAAGGCCTGTTTCCTTCCCAAGCTCTGGACTCCTCATACCCAGAGCAGACTCAGTGTGGTCAGTTACGGTCAGTCTTTGCTGACCATGCAGGGGCAAAAGCACAAATATTGACTTAGGGAAGCCTGTGACTATTCAGAGAAACTGGCAAGGCCCACGGTTTCTGGTCCCTTGCCAGAAACCAAAGCCACCTTAACTTAATACTCTATATACCCTGATCAACATGGATGGCACACAGGAGGGGCTCACAAATATTGTTGTTATTAGCAGAACAAGCTTGTAACCCTACTCCTTATGTTTTCCCTTTCCCCACACCCAGAAGACATCAGTGTTGGAACACACATTTACAGTGTCTCCCCCCCAACCTCCACCCACACCCCATCAGCTGTGGCTCCCTCCAGAGGAAGGGTGGCTTATCGTCTTGGTGACCAATGAAGACCAGGCAAATCCACAGGGCTGCATTTGCAGGCAGAGTCCCTGAGTGGAACGTGGACCTGTCTTCCTAGTTTTCTGACCAGCCTGGCTCCATCTGGAGCTTGCTGCCTTTCCCACTTCTGGGTCCCACGCCCAGGGGAGGTCTGCTTGTCTTCAGAAGGCATGTGGCTGGTGTGGAAGTCCAGACTGGACAGTCAAGAGGAAGACCTCACTGTCCAGTTTTCTAGACAGATCTATGCTAATAGACCCTTAGATCTCATTTAGTTCCTTAATCGGCTAAAACCAAGAGGAGAGACAATCTAAGTAATTAGTACCTCTGAGCACAACAATAGCAATGATGATGACGTTGGTGGTGATGACTTGGGCTCTTTCCCAAACCCAGAGGCAGACAGAGGACAGGCCAGCGGTGGCTGTGGTCTCTCACTTTCCCTCCCTGGGAGAATCATCAGCCCTGAGTGTCCCCCTGCTAGGGGCTGAAACTTGTCCTCTGCCAAGAACACAGAAATCATTGGAAAGCGCTGTCTCCATACCACAGAAGGGCACCAGTCCCCGGGCTTGGGCACTAAATCATACCAGAAGACTATACATCTGCTCAGCGAAGGAAGGAAGCAATTGAAACCTAGTATTTAAAGGCAGTCTCAGATTTATCCTCCCTCTTGACAGCCTACACAACGTTGGAGAATAGTCCCTGCCTTCCTCTGGGCGATAAAAAAAGATCCACTGTCCAGAAATTGGCCCTGAGAAAGTTCATTGCTCATCTCACATGACCTTCCTGAGAAACAAAACCTGCAGGCCGAACTCAGTTTAAACATCCTCCTACTTCCATTCATTTGCCAAGCAAAAACTGTGTTGTCTCCCAACATCCCAAGATGCTTCACGTTTTGTGTGTTTTACTGGAGCTAAATCTTAGCCGCCAGCTTTGTTCAACTAAATGCCCCATTCTTCACCACCAGAATCCCATCTCGCCATGCTCTCTAAAAAGATTTTTTGGGCCAAATATTTTGGCTTGTTTCCATTCAGAAAGCTTCCCTATTGTTTGGACGTGAATGAACTAAAATCCAAAGTCCTCAGCCAATTACCTCTCCCCCCTAATCTGGCTTTGGAAGTTTATGAAGCTGATTACTGACGACAGGCAATCAGTCATTGTGCCTTGCCTGTGGACAGGTGAGCCCAACCGCCCTGCAAGGCCAGACACAAGTCAACACAGGATTTCATCACCCGCAGCTCTCTGTCTGAAGAACTGTGAGTAACATGGTGCACTGATAACCCCACGCCCAGCCTTGCAGTAGGAGCTCACAATACTGTTGACAATTAACTGAGACCCACATAAATCAATCACTACAGTACTCCCCCTCAAAAAATGTTCTTGATCTACATGATAAGTGTGTAGACAAGATAAGTGGACTTACAACTTTGCAATTTGAGATGAGCATTTGGGGAGGAAGTTGCCAGTAGATGACCAGGGACATTTCTGTGAATATAATTTCCTGAAGCTTATGCTGGACAACTGGCCTTCCTTTGGGCATCATCGCCCTCAGAGGCTTTCTTCACTTGGTCTTTAATGCTCTCCTTCATGCTTCTGGCTCAATACTGCCCCAGTTCACAGACCCCTGGCAGGATCCCCTGGCAGCCGGACCACTGGACAAGCCTTGCCTCTGTCCAGCAGTCCCATCCTAGCCCTCACTCCACACCCACCTGCTCTCCCTCCCACTGGATATCTCCTGTGTCATTCAGGGCTCAACCTAGACACTGCTGGGTCCACGCCACCTACTTCGACCTGTCCTTCTGCTTGAGAAGACCCTGAGATGTTCTCTGGTAGGGGCTGTATTCATTTCCTAGGGCCGTCATAGCACATCACAGACTGGGTGTTTAAACAACAGAAATCCTTGTGTAAGTCCAAGGCCTCAAGGTGGGCAGACTAGCTCCTCCTGAGGGCTGTGACGATGTCCTCAGCCCCAGGCCTCTCTCCTGGGCTAGTGGATGGCTGTCTTCTCCCTGCGTCTCGTCACATATTCTTCCCTCTGTTCATCTGTGATCACATTTCCTCTTTTTATCAACACAGCGGCCATATTGAATTAGGGCCAACCCTAACAATCCCACTTTAACTTGATTACCTCGTTGAGACCTTGCCCCCTAACAAGGTCACATATTGAGATACAGAGGGTTAGAGTTCAACAGATGAGTTTGGCGGACACAATTCAGCTCATAACAGGGCCCTTATTCACACCTGGCCTCATGCCTCTCCCATCCTCCTCCTTGGGGTCAGCAGTGTCCTATTCCCCCTCCAGCCTAGTGCCTGGGATGGGGTAGGTTCTCAATTTTGTTTCTGATTTCACATGCCAGTTTCCTCTCTTCCTTGTCTTTATTTTGTAATGCCCCTTGCTGCTGACAGTACAGACCCTGCTGGGTAGTGCCTGAATTGCCAAGCATGCGGGTGAGGGGATGTCTGCTGGTGGCAGCCCCACCATGATGACCTGGACACAGGCCCCCCATCTGTCTCCCCTCCAGGGAGCTCCCACCGTGGGGACAAATGTCCCTCCTTGGCAGAATGTGCATCAAGCTAATTCTCTGGCTCCATTTCTTAATCTAACCAGTGGTTCCAGGAACAGGCCATGTGCTCTAATGGGCCCTGTCATTAGAGGCTTGGCTAATGCTCACACTCCGGGGCTCCCCAGCGCCGGGAGAGCTGGCCAAGGGCTGAGAGGCACCAAGGCCATATTCAAAAGCAAAGGGGCAGGAGGAGTATAGTCTGATATTCTTTTAAAACTGCATTTATTTAGTAAATAATGTATGTTAATGCAACATATGCCGCATTATGCAATAATTATGGAACAGCCCAATCCTCCCGTGCTGGGCTTCACTCGTCTTCTGTAGCACTTCGGCAGGAATCCTGCCTCCTTCCCTCTGCAGCCAAGGACTCCCACTCAAGTTTACAAAAGGGCAGCAAGCATGGAGAGCAGCCCCTGGCCACCTTGTCTCCTGCTGGGCCACCTGCCCACCTCCCTGTCCTTTCCTTCTGGTGCCAAACCCCCACACCACTGTCTTCTACAGAGCCTGCTCAGTCACACAGGACCGTGCTGACTGTGCTGGCCTGTAGTGACCCCTGGACTTGCCAGATAACCTCATCCCCTTGTCATTCTGGCCTCATTGATATGCCAGAGGCACTGCAGCCCCACCGTTTCCACATCTGCCTCCTCAGGAGGTCACAGCTTCTTCCTAAATGGACAGTGTGTGGGCCAAGCTGAAACCTCTGACTTCAGCAGACCGAAACTTTAATATTAAGTCCATCAGTGCTTGCTGGGGAGTGTGTGTATGAAGCAGGGGAAAGTGACGGATGGTAAAGACAGGTGAGGGAATTTTTTAGGGTGATGGAAATGTTCTAATTTTTGACTGAAGTGATGGTTACTTGGCTGTATTCATTTTTCTAAACCCTCCATCCAAACTATGCAATTAAAATCTGTGTTTTACTATATGTAAATTAGACCTCAGTGAAGTTGATTTAAGGAAACAAATACTAATGGCGTCATAACAACACAGAGAACCAGGTTCCCCTCATGTTTTGGCAACTATGGGGCTCTAACCCCAGTCTCAGTAGACATCTCTTCTGACAATCAAGTATTGTGCCCAGTTGGTCCATGACACCTGTTAGAATCTGGGTTTGTCAGATACAGCACACAGCATCAATATAAGAGAATGCCTTGGGTCCTACACTATCAGGAAAATTTTGCCTTAGCAATAGATTGTTAAAATTCACATAAGACAAATTTTATTTGTACAGAATGGCCCAGGGCCCAATCCTCTGAGTCTAGGTTCATGCCTGACAATCCACGGGACCTTGGCAGCAGGCTTACCCCACTATAGATTTCTGTTCCTTTAACTATCAAATGAGGCTTCGGGCTGGCTAATCTGTGACACTTCTTTTAACTCTGCAACTCAGTAATCAGGCTGAGTAATCGGGCTATAACCCCGTACATTGATGAGTCACCAGGTTGCTGGAAGCATATGCCTGACCCAGGCCTGCTCGTTTGCAGGCCCCTTCCTGCCTCCTGGCTCTTCCACTGACCTCTTCTTCCAATGCTTAGTTTTTCCTGTGTTCCTTGCTGGTCAAGGCTTTTTCTACCTGCCTCCTTGTTATTCTGTAACACAGAGATATGAAGGTTTTTGTAGGGACTGTAGAATCACCAGCTTTTCAAATAAACATCCTCCTGTATGACAAGAGCTCCTGTTTATTGATTGCTCACTCTGGACCAGATTCTGGGCTGCAGACTTTATAAGCTTCAGATCATTTACTCCGCACAGCTCTGTGAGGTGAGTTTTATTAATGTTCTCATTTGGTAGAGAGAGAAACTGAGTTGTAAAAAGTGAAAGGTTCTTGCCCATGTTTGCAAAGGACACGTGTGTTACAGTGAGCTTAGGAAGTGAGCCCCGTGGGCCCCAGAACCTGTGTTCTTGACCCTGACTCTATTCTACCTTCCTAAGATCCAAGGTGCTTCAGGAAGATTGATAACACCTTGTTCTTTTTTCTCTATTGAGGAGAATTGATATGACATCAAAATGGAGACACTCCTCCTAACACAAATGGGTTGTAAAAGGATCCTTAACTATTTTTTGAATGACTTTACCTGAAGTCTTATGATTGTGAGGACCAGGAGAAGCCTTCATATTGCAACTGCAATAATTGAGGGGGAAGTGTGGCTGGCTTCCCACCCCACTGGAATCACCCCCAAAATATCACAGACCCATAGAAACCTCTTTTTTAACAAAAAATTACATTTACTTAGAAGCATTCAGAATGTCGACAAAACAGCTGCAACTTTTTTTTGCAATTACAGAGTGGTATTCAGTTAACAGAACCGCAATTATTTTGTACAAGCTGCATCAGAGACAACTGAAGATGAAAAACCTACCATCCTCATATATAACTAATTTGTGCAGAGTACCTACAAGAACCTGCTTTAAATTTCCATGCCAATTTACAACTTCCATACTGTACCAGGCAAGGTTAGCGGCTGTCGAAAATTACCCCCAGGACAGGTCTATCTAAAGACACATTTGGCATCGTGTTAACTATACAAAAAAAGACACTTCACAGTTTAAAAACAAATCTTACAGCCTTACATTTCAACCTTACTCTTTGAAATGAGTGAGTTGTGTGCAGGGGAGTTAAATGCTTTATAGACAAGGAAAAAAAACCAAGTTATTCATCATCTTCATTATCATCTTCTTCTTCTTCTTCATCCTCCTCCTCTTCATCCTCATTCTTTTTTCAGCCTTGACAACTCCCTTGTTTGCTGCATCAGGCTTTCCTTTAGCTCATTCTGCAACAATATCCTTTTCCTTCTGCTTTGCAGCCTACTTTTCATAAGGCTAATTGTCATCCATGGCAGTGTTATTCCACATCTCTCCCAGCTTCTTTGCAACATCATCAATGGATAGGCCAGGATGTTCTCCTTTGATTTGTGGGCGATACTCAGAACAGAACAAGAAAAAGGCCGAAGGAGGCCTCTTGGGTGCATTGGGATCCTTGAACTTCTTTTTTTGTTTCCCCTTTAGGAGGGATATAGGTTTTCATTTCTCTTTCATAACGGGCCTTGTCCGCCTTTGCCATATCTTCAAATTTTCCTTTCTCTTTAGCAGACATGGTCTTCCACCTCTCAGAGCACTTCTTAGAAAACTCCGAGAAGTTGACTGAAGCA